>MJUT01025190.1:251176-262437 GCA_002080005.1 Gigantidas platifrons
ATGTAATTTTTTACTTTATATATAGAGCCTTTGATTGCCTGTAAAGCTGATAGTGAGTCCACGAATATAACAGCATTAAGTGGCCTGAAGTCTTGAATCCAGTTTAAAGCTAAAAATATGGCAGTAAGTTCACACATAAATATAGACATATGACATTGTAATTTGTATCCTTTACTAACCTTTAGTTCTGGAATAACAAATGCACAACCATTTATATTATTTTGTGGATCTTTTGATCCGTCTGTATAGATTTTTGAAAAGTTTTTATACTCTGTATCTATCATGATATCTCCCTCACTTTTTATTAGATGAGGGAGGTCCTTTTTAGTAATAACATCATGTAACTGAGTTTGGACAAGGGGTTTTTGTAAATGCCACGGGGGTGTGGGACATTCACTATATGAATATATATTGTCAGGGATGAAATTGTTTTCTCTTAAGATTTCTTGGGCAGTTATATAATATGGTTTTTGTTTACTTTTTATATTTTTATTATAGAATATAAACTTTACATCATCTAGGAGACTAGTTTTTGTAGGGTGGTTATTATCAAAACTACAAATATTAAGAAACGACTTTGCTATTAGACTTTTCCTTCGTTCTTCATATGGGGGGTCACCCGTCTCAACCTGTAAACTAGCGAGTGAGGCAGATTTCATTGACCCTGTACATATACGGAGACTTTGAAACTGTATACTATCTAGTAATTTTTTAACTTGATGCGTTGCCGAATTATAAACTTCACAACCATAGTCAATTTTTGACCTAATAAGTGCAAAATACATGGCGCGTAGTGTGTAACTATTTGCTCCCCATTTGGTACCTGTAAGTAATCTCATACAATTGAGTATTTTAGTACATTTCGTGTGTATGTATTGTACATGTTTAACCATGTCAATTTACTATCAAAAATAATACCGAGAAATTTAACTTCTTTAACAATTTCAAGTATATGTGTACCTATTTTTAATACCATTTTACCTAGGATACGTTTCCTGGCAAAAATAATACATACAGTTTTATTTGGGGATAATAAGAATCCCCATGTTGAACACCATTTGTTTATATTATCAAGGTCTTATATTTTATTTTGCAGATGTTTTAGATTAGACCCTGATTTCCATATTGCTCCATCATCAGCAAATTGAGACATTTCACAGTTTTTGATGCATGATGATAGATCATTGACCATAATATTAAAAAGTGTCGGACTAATACAGCTACCTTGTGGAGTACCATTTTGAACAATATATATTTCTGAAAAAGTATTATTAATTCTTACTTGTAATGTTCTATTACTTAAAAAGTCGTTTACATATGCTAACATATTACCATATATATTTAGAGATACCATTTGTTCTAACAAACCATGTTTCCATAACATATCAAATGCTTTTTGGAAGTCTATAAAAACTCCAACTGTAATATATTTATTAACAAAGGATTTTTGTATGTCATTTTCTAGTCGTATGCATTGTTCCATAGTGTTTCTATTTTTTTCTAAATCCACTTTGATTGGGATTATATAGTTTATGTTTTTCCAAATACCATTTTAATCTATTATTAACCATTTTTTCCATTATTTTATTTAAATTTGAGGTGAGTGAAATGGGTCTGTATGAAAGGGGGTCACTTGGGTTTTTGCCAGTTTTGTGGATTGGAGTTATAATAGAGTGTTTCCAATCCTTTGGAAGTTCCTGTAAGGACCATATTTGATTAATAAACAATAGAAATATACTAAGTGTTTTTTCCGACAAATGTCTAAACATGTTGTAGCTTAACCTGTCTTTACCAGGTGCACTATTATTAGTATCAGCAATTGCATCTTTCATTTCCTGTAGTGTAAATTTATCATTATAACAATTACTATTATTGTTAAAATGAGTTGTAATATTGTTATGATCGTTCATTTCTACCTGCTGTTTATGTTTTTGAACTCACTACTTTAATTGTCAGTACTACTGACTTTACTGAAATTTTCAGCAAATAAGTTGGATTTGTCAGTGGATGACTCATACGGGGTATCATTTTGATTTAGAGTAGGGATTTCTTTTTTATTGGGTGCATTACCCAACATTTTTTTTACATTATACCACACCTGAGACAACTTACTATTGTTGTTTAGTGAATTGCAATACTTTTCCCAGTATGTTTGCTGGGTATCATGTATCATTTTTTTTTACATAACTTTTCTTTTTCTTTATAATCTATGAAGTCCTCCCCCGGCCAGTATGACTGGCCCTGTTTCTAGCCTTGTTCCTTTGTCGGACAAGTTTTGTACAATTTTGATCCCACCATGGGACACATGGCTTTTGATTTTTATTATTGAATTTTTTTAGTGGGATATAGTTACTAGCAATATTAATCATTTCTTTTGTTAAGATTGAGTTAATCTCTTGTATATTATCAGAGACCATGTCGTTATTAAATTTGTTATCACATGCCATGGAAAATCCTTTCCAATCCGCATTTTTATAATTCCATTTAAGACTATTATATTGATTACTATAAATCATAGGTTTGTATGAAATTTTTATATTGACTACAAAGTGATCCCTATCATGTGTAGATTTTTGGTCTACATACCACGTACAATGAGAACCGATTGATGAATTTACTAAACTCAAATCAATACTAGATGTTTCTAGGTTAATTGGGTTTAACCTAGTACCAGTACCGTCATTTAAGATGACTATATTATTATCAATAACATGGTTATACAGATGTTTTCCCTTTGTATCATTCTGTTTACCTCCCCATAGCTTATCATGAGCATTAAAATCTCCACACACAACAAATTGGTCATTAATTTGAGTGAATATTTTTTGATAATCACTTTGTGTAGTTTTACTATCAGTATCATATATATTTACAATAGTAGTTACTTTATTATTCAATTTGATATCAATTGCTGACACTTCTAACAAGGTGTCAATATTTCTGATGGTATAATTTATATGGTTTTTGCAGTAAATAGCAGTGCCTCCTCTTTTAGTGTTTCTTGTGGAGAAATTTGCTAATACAAATCCTGTAATATCAGGATGATCTTTTTCATTTTGGAAAAAACGTTTCCTGTAGACATATAATATCAGGTATATTTTTTTGTTTACTCAGAGACCAGATATATTCCGGCCCATGAGCATTAAAACCCTGACAATTCCAGTGTACAATATTAACTGAGTCTGTCATTATAAATAAGTATATTTTTCAAATACATTACGATATGAATGCACTTGAAATCGTTAAAAAAACACAACATATAATAAGCAGATAATAGTTATGTTTATTAAAACAATGATATGTACTTAGTTAGCAACTGTTCAGCATTAAGTTTAATGTCAAACATTTTGACAGCTAATTCCGTTATGTATTCTATTTTATTTTTTGGGTCGATCATTTTGTGTAACTTACCAAAAATAAAACAAGATTGTTGACATTTTCAATATCGGTTTTATCCGTAATAGTTGGTATGGTGTCTTTGGTTGGTTTAGATTTAGATTTTTTTACAGGTATTGTTTTATTTTTTAAATCTACTCTAGCCTGTTGTGGAGTACATTTTTCCACTAATACTTTTTTCATAACCAGTTTCTTTTCAATTTTTTTGGGGCAGGTGTTACTATTAGATTGGTGTTGACCTTTGCAATTTACACATTTGGGTTTAGTGGCAGTACACTCGTTAGTTTCATGCTGCTGACCACATTTGTAACACACTTTTGCTTTACTACAGTCTGACTGCATATGGCCAAACTGTTAACAGTTGAAGCATTGAATAGGTTTGGGAATAAATATTCTTGTTTTGTACATCCTGAAACCTAGTGAAATTTGCATAGGTAGCACTGGGATATTGAAGAACAATTTGACAGTAGTAGATGGCTGTCTTTCTTTTTTGTCCTTATTATAATAGGAGAGTCTCATACAGTTTGAGACGTTCTGTTGTTTTAGGACTTCATTAATTTCCTCCTCTGTGATTTCTAAAGGGACATTATATATACAACCTATAGAGGTACTCATAGATTTCGGAACATATACATTGATCACCCATTCACCAAGGTAAGTTGTTTTCAACAATGTTTTGTATTGTTGGTTATCCATGCATTCAATAATTAAATTACCTGCTCTGGTACTGTTAATACTTTTAACAGTACCTACCAGATTTGACAATAATTTTTGTATTTTGATTTGGTTTTGTTTACCAAGCTTTTTATTATTACAATAAACAGTACATATGTATTTGGCTTTATTATACATGTTACTTTTTCTGGGGGGGGTTTTAATTGTACTTTGTACAACTTGACTGTATGTGGACTAATTTAAAGGAGACCCAGAGGCCTTCCTTTTTTTATGACGACGCGCCGGCGTCCATACACTTTCCGATTCCATCTCACAGTCCGTGCTTGATGGAGGTTCGTTTTCCTGAGCACTAGCGTAATCCGCATAATCAAAATTATCTATGTCAAAACCATCATTTGATGTTTTTGACATCTATACACACTGAAAAAATATACACAAAATAAATACTAGTGCTAGTGATGTGCAAATTTAAATACGTGTAAATGATTCGGAACTCACGACCCGAATGACAACCTTCAGAAAAACTTACTTATAGACCTGCTACAGTGACTACTCCCAAGCTCACAATGACAGCTCTGAATAGTCAAAGCTTATGTGAACACATTTAACTATTGATTTAAATATTCATTTAAATTAGAATAATTGAAATAGATAAAAATTCTGATTGATTAATTGATTGTAATATAAATTATAATTAATCAATTGATTATCAAATAAAATGATTGACAAAAATGTTCACCTATTTAGTGCAGTTGATTTCCTAATTTCTATACCTAATTTAGAGATAAAAGACTTGTAAACAGTAGTCATACACTGAACAAAGTATATATAAACAGGTCAAAATTTCACACCATACATCACATCTAATACCAACAGCAACAATGATAACCTACGTCAAAGGTGTACATGACATACTGTCAAACTTTTATCAAACACCTTTATACTTCGACGGCGATACTTTTAAGTCTGCCGAACACCTATACCAAAGTAGAAAGGCAATTGTCCACGACTTGTTAGAAATGAATGACTTGCGCCAGATGCGAAAGAAGCTCTCCAAACAGATAGTAGCCAAGCAACAGTGGGAAGATATAAAACCCATCATAATGGGAGAAATTCTTAAAATAAAGTTTATACAATGTGAGGAATTCAGACAAAGACTCTTATCTACGCAATGTTACATCAAGCACAATGTCAACGATGTCTTCTGGGGGACATGAAAGAATGGAAAAGGACAGAATGTGTTCGGACTCTTATTAGCAGCCTTGAGAGGTGGTGTAAAAGAATAGTGTAAAATAAGAACATATGAAAACGTTGATATGTGTGACAACTCATGTAAATATTGTGTGCATTCCATATATTTTTTCGTATTTTAATAAAAAAAAATGATGATCACTCTGCATTATCCAGGCTTGTGACTGGCAATATAAATATCTCGGCTGCATTACCCACCACCTTTTGTCCAATCTTTCTTCCATGTGACCTTGGTTTTATCACCGTCATTTTGCCATCTGTTGAGGTAGCTGTGAGTTTGTCCTTTGGCACAAAATTTCTGAATCGTCGGAAATAACGCTGTCTTTCTTCCTGAGTTTTATTTGTCCATGCGGTTTTTGACACTCTGAATTGTGTGTGACTGTCTGCCACCCGGTATTGTTCTCTGTCCACCAAAGCACGTAACAGGTCCTTGAATTGTGTGTCTATGATCTCATTTAAAGTATTTACTAAGTCCAAAAGTGGTTCAGTTTATAGCCCGTTTTAAAACATGGTTTAATAATTCACTGTTGTTGTTAGTCCACCCTTTGTCGAAATGTCCCCTCGGTACACCTTCATTCCACTGATTTGTCAGCTTCTGCTTCAATTTGGTATCGAAATAACGATGAAATTTTGATGATAACGCATTTGCCCTTTCTTCAATCTCCGTGCACTTAACTTCAAAACACATTATATCATCAGCATTGATCAAGCCTTCATCTCCGAAAATTTCCTCCAAAATCAATTCCCTATTGTTCTTATCAATGCAATCGTATATTAGTTGTTGCTTTACGTTTTGTCTCAAATGTCTTATGCACAGAAAATGACCGGCTTCTGGAAAAGTTGATTTGATGGCATTTACCAAAGCTTTTTCTTCGTCCGATCCAATTGTTAACTGATTTGTACTGGCTCCAAAAAGTTTAATTTTCAAATGATGGAAAAAAATGAGAAACTATGGAAGTCACTATTGTCATGAATAAAAATTGGGCCCAAAAATATCGGGGTTTCGCCTGTTGTTTCCATATTTACTGATGTTTGTTTATAACAAGATGCCGTGACATGCATATCACACAGGTTGAATGTCTTGTCGATGCCTAAGATTGATTGTCCAGTACAACACATACTCCTAATTGTTTATCTGAATATAATATCAAGCACGGTGCTTTCCCTTGATCTTTTATTATCGATTTGACAATGGAGCCACCATCTGCCAACATCTTGTCGATTTCATTTATGTGATCTGCTATGTTTGCTCTGCTCAAGTAGTGTCCGATCTCGTCTTTACGTTCCTTTTTCTTATCATTGTATTTTTTGTCGTGTACATGCTTTCGACTGCTGGGGCCACTAAGTTCGTCATGTTTCAATACTAGCTTGTTGTAGCATATCAGACATTTCGGTCATCACACTTGCTGGTGTTCTTATATTTTCTGTCCCTTCTTTTCCATTTCCATGTTGTGACAATCCAGGAAATTTGCCAAAATATTCAACTAATCCAATACTTTCACGTGCTCCAATTCCTAACCATGATACGCGCCTCCTATAAGTTGCATTTATTTTCAAAACGGAATAATTTCGTACAAGTTGATAACATTTTCAGGTTGAGACTCAATAGGTGTGAATGTTTTTTTGTTTTTTTTTTCCTTTCACATTCATTGCATCACAGAATTTATCACCTTTTTTGTACACTGCTTTCAATTAGCCGTCGGGTAAAATTATTTAGTCATTTACAATTTTTAACATGTTTAACACTAGTTTATTTCAGACAAATAATTGAGATTAAGTAAAGGGTTATGGAGTGTTTTATATATTATTATATATTTATAGCTAAATAATATTCTTCTAAGATATTTCATATTTTTGAGAAATCACAATTTGTTCTACAATTTATATATATCTTGTTTTGAGTAAAACAATCTTTTACAAATGCCTAAATTTCCAAACAGGAGACATGCCAATCAAATGAAGATCAAAGGAATAATAAATACAAACATGTCTGATTTTAGAATTTGTTCATATATATGCAACAATATTACTCTCAATATATAATTGTAGAGATAACAAAATATATAATTAATCAGCAGTAAAATAGATGAATAAAAAAATTAATACGTAAATTAAATGTTCAGTGTATGTAATGTTTTGATATTAAGATACCTTAGAATCGCAAAGATTTTTTTTCATCGGCAATTTTTTACAACAGTTATGATGGTGAACAGTTTGCAAATTTACTGGAAGAGGAAGGTCAATCGCAAAGAAGGAGAAACAAGAGGAGACAGAAAATTGAGATCGGTGACATACTGCCACTGGGCCTATGATCTTAAGGTGAGGTATATTGTTTATATACATACTGTACATGCAGCTTGCAATAATATTCAATACACTAAATAAAACTGTAAATATTAATGATACAGATAATAATCTGTAAAGTAATTATGTCACCATTAGATATCATTACTATCGGAAGGAACTATATGATGGCAAAGCAAGATAAATTGAATCGTTCACTCAACTAGTTACACCTGTTTAAAAATTGTATTTTGTTTGGCTGTATACTTTGTGTGTGTGTGTGTGTTTTAAGTGCTTGTTTCTTTAAGGATCAGGCAGTGGAAAAACATGATTAAAAAAAACCGCTCAATTAAACCTTGCAGATTTGACGTTTGATAGGTACTCGACAAGAAATGAAAAATAATGTTACATAATCTAAAACTTGTCCCGTCTCCACAGAGATAATACTAACAAAGTCGTATCTGGAACATGTGCCCATGATCCATCAACGGATACTGAACATTCACAGGGTCCTTCTCAATCCCAACCTGATGATTTGTTCAACTGCTTTACTTCCTCTGCGGCTTCCAAATGGTTTTCCTCACAGACTTCTATGGATTGTTCCTTCCATGTTTCTGTATGATTCTTGTATGGTCCATAATTTACAGGACTTCGTAAATCCAAAATTTTAAAGTGTACTCCTTGATTTGCCAATCATGCGCATGGCCAAAACTGAAAGACTGTTCACATTGTGAATTGTATATTCCCCTCTTCCATCTGTATCAAATCTTGTTACTTTGTTACATTCACTACATGTTAAAGCTAATTTCAGGCAAAGGCCTCTTTTGTTATAACCACTTGCATGTTCAAGATATACCTGTCCAGTCTTGCAATAACTGCAGAAAGCAGCTTCGTAAATATGTTTCTGGAGATTTCGTAGGTGCATCAATACACGGCCACTGATGTTATTATCCTCATCCTCCTCATCATCACTTGAACTTTCAGAGTCTGCCTTGTCAGATATATCGTCACTGTTTCATTCCCATGTAATATTCATCTCTTGGTCACTCTCTTCGTCATGATCTTCATCCACAAAAGATTGTTGGAGAGATGAACTTAGCTTCAAAAAGGAGACACTTTCTTTATAATCCAGGCTAGATCTTTGACCATCAAGACTGATTGTATCCGAACTGGAATAAAATTCTTCTTGCCTATAGTAGGAACCTTTGTCAGAAGCTTTTAATGATGACACTTCTGTCCATTTCTTTTTTCATCACAGGTTTTCTTCCTCTAGATGTTTTTCTTTTTGTCCTCTGCATTCTTCCTCCATGGTTATATAGTTATGCAAATTACAATTACAACACAGTATTATGTTATGCAATAATTATATTCTGGTCAGAAGTGAACACATGTAATGAACACGGTGATTGATAGCCAAGCCCCTCCCACATGTTTATATTATCAAACACTTTACCATGTGATTTTGTTTACATAATTTATTTATCAATTTACTCCTTCATGATGCAAGATAATGACAGTAGGATATTTTTAAAACATTTATATATATATATGAACTTTCAAAACCTGCAATAAAAACAAATTCATTAAAAAATCATAATTAGACTGTAGTGCTACCTTAAATGACCTATAAGTTTAGGCAAATTAGGACATAATTGACCTATTGAATAAGAGCCTTTCATGACATAAAGCCTGAGGAATTTATATGATTGATTTGTGTTTAACGCCAGCTTAAGCAATATTTCAGCTATATCGTGGCGTGAACAAATTTTATCATAACTTAGACACCTACAAGACCCTTAAAAATAAAACATACTGGTCTATAAAACAAACTTATATATACAAATAAACGAAATATTAAAAAGATAAAACCATATATTGAGAACACATGTTATACAACTATATTTGAGGATATACATCAATTTCTTTTAAAAATTTAAAAATTGTGTCGCCTGCAATATTTGTAAATAAATCGCATAAGTTGTTGACATTGTAGAAGTTCTGACGAAGGTATGTTTCAATGAATAGTTGGAATTATACGGAATACATTCCGGTCGTTCCTCATTATTTAAAGTAATATTACACCAGTTTTGGGTGAAGACAATTTTTCCCTGAAAATTCATTTGGAATACGGTGGTACCTTTACTAAGCAATTCCTGCATGTTTCAAGTCGAAATATGTTCCCAACAACTAGAAATCTGTAAATCCGTGTGCATGATTTTCGTCCTCGCCATTATTGTGGAGACTAATTAACTTTCGGTTGTTCCCTTCCGATGATTGCCGATCATTATACCTTGTGAAGAACATTTTGGTCCGATGATTGCCGATCAAGAAAAGATAAACGGGTGTATTCGATTTGCGTTTCAATTATCTCCCTTTTTGAAACCTGGCTGTCAAAAGTAGACATTTATTTTTATGTTGATATGTTTTATTGATATATTCTGTAATGATACGGCTATTTGTAATATATTTATCGTATTAAAACATTCACAACTTTCTTCAAATAAAATTTGTTAAGAAATTTGCAGAATTAAAATAATAACCATACCATTGTCAAGGCGACGAATGTTTTATATAATATGTAATAGTTACATTTTCAACTTGTTCAAGGAACCATTGGCTATTAACAGTATGGCCTACTTAGAAAAAGATATACAAAAAAAAGTATGACCTACTTAGTATAATTTTTTATCCTGCTTCTATAGTAGTACCCAATCTATTTGTTTTTTGGGACAGCTTAAAATGAGACACTAAATTTTGTTAATTTTCGGCTTTAAATTTAGATTAGCTTTAACCACAGAATGCTTTAAAATATAAACCTTTTGTTAGCTGCTCACCACATCATGCTTTTCTGGGTTGATTTTTTACATTCGAACCTCAGTGCTACTTAGGTTATTTTTGATATTGGTATTTTACAGTCGTTTTTGCATCTATTTTTGTGTGTGCAGTATTTATTTGAAGCCTTTACAATTGTTGATTTTTATGTTCTGTTATATCATGCCTTTTGTTGACTATATAAAGTATTGAACACTGATTACAGACCTTGGATCGTTTAAGTTAACAGATATTTTTCGTATCGTTTGCGTTTTGCGTGTGTCGTTCGTTCGTTTCGTTTATCTTTCGTTTCGTGTTTCGTTCGTCAGTTTATGTACACATTCCAATTATTTTCGAGTTAAAAACAAATGTTTTTGATTGTTTATATTACATGCCGAATTGAAATAAAGTTTTACTTACTTATAAATTGTGCATTAACAATTCATAAATACAATTAAAATATAAATTGTGCATTAACAATTCATAAATACAATTAAAATATAAATTGTGCATTAACAATTCATAAATACAATTAAAATATATACCCATTGGAAGCATTGGGCATATGCGCAAAGTTAGAGGGTGTGCGATGTTACCAGACTGGACTATTTTATTAATTGTTTTAAGGGAAAACATATTTAATAAATGCATTGTTTTCTATAATTTACTCTACGGACAAATAAACAAGAAATAATCTACATGTGTAACATCTATATGTATGTAAACAAATGCCTCTGGCAGTTTCACCTGGGAAATACATGCACTGCAGGTGTGAAATGTCAACTCTTAATTTCATTCTAATTAACAATTATACTATTTATGACCTTTTTAAGCCACACACCTCT
>MJUT01025190.1:265199-295240 GCA_002080005.1 Gigantidas platifrons
AAATTTAGTGTCTCATTTTAAGCTGTCCCAAAAACAAATAGATCGGGTACTACTATAGAAGCAGGATCAAAAGTTATACTAAGTAGGCCACACTTTTTTTTCTTTTTCTAAGTAGGTCATACTGTTAATAGCCAATGGTTCATTGAACAAGTTGAAAATGTAGCTATTACATATTATATAAAACATTCGTCGCCTTGACAATGGTATGGTTATTTAAATTCTGCAAATTTCTTAACAAATTTTATTTGAAGAAGGTTGTCAATGTTTAAATACGATAAATATATTACAAATAGCCTTATCATTACAAAATATATCAATAAAACATATCATCATAAAAATAAATGTCTACTTTTGACCGCCAGGTTTCCAAAAGGGGGATAATTTAAACGCAAATCGAACAAACCCGTTATACAATCTACCCGAAAGAGTTCAAATCTTGGGTCAAGCGCATATCATTTGCATTAGTGTTGTTAACAACAGTAATTATCTGCTGTCAAATATTTTGTGATTTGCTCATACATTCTGCTTTTGAGCGGATTTTTAATGTTACGCAGTTGATTTTAGTTAAATTAAGTGGTATGTTAAGTACAAATATTTAATCCAAAAACTTCATGATATTGTGGTGCAATACTACTTTAACAAATAACCATGTGTAAGTCTACTATGACCTATACGACATCTGGTCAAGACTACATGTTCCTTCCCATTTTGACCATAAGAACAGGGAGTCTTGCCATCTAGGGAATGTATTTCGTACAATTTGTTATAAATTAACTGGACCCAACTGCCCTGCCAGCATTTTAAAATATATTTCATAATTAAAGGTTGAAAATTATTATAAGGAATAGAACAATTGGATACAGGATCATCCAATGCGTTCTTGGTTTCCTTGTCGACAACTGTGTTCCCATTGATACCTATATGACTAGGGACCCATGTGAAAATTACATGTTTAGCAATAGCAAAAAGGCTTTTATAAATTCAACAATTTTTAAAATAAAAGGGTTTTGAGTTTTACAACTCTCGATGAAAATGTAGTTACTAGCTTGTAAGGGAGCAACCATTCGATTTTCTGGATTTTCTGGCTATGATTTTACCTCAACAATTTTTTCTCTGAAATCTAAAATTGAAAAACCAATTTGATTTTTTCGACCGCGAAGCGAGGAAAATATTTATAGGCTTTAGGTCGCTTCACATCCCAACATTTTTTCCTAAGACTTGAAAATCACAATTGTTTTTTCCTGAAGATTTTGGAAAGTTTTTATGTAAAAAAAAACATCCCTGCGCGCGCCCCGATAATCAAATGGTTGACCCTAATAGGCACAGTAATACTGCGGGATTAATCAGGTGATAGGATTTGAACCGCGTCCTGTTGAATTTTTAATATTTTAAGCCTGAACATAAAAATATATTACAATAACAACATAACCCCAAAATGCTTTCAAAATACTTAAAATGAAGATCGAATACTTGGCGACTAGCATCGTGTACCAGCAATACATTGAGGAAACTAGGAGAAATCATCTCCGCAACAAAGAAAATTCAATATATTACTGAAAGAAAGAATGATGTACGTGACATTATATCTTAACATCACTACGCGTTTATAATGTAACTGTTAACAGGTTGATTATAACGTTATTCCCATCTTCATAATAATGTTATGCAGTAATAAAATTTCACCATTTGTGAGTGTTTTTTCAGCTTGTACATTAATGATATATAAATTTGAATGATGCATTATTATTAACATCCATTTTGTTTTCTTCGATAACAAGCCATGTATTAATTTTGGAAATGTTGTAAAGACTAGGTAAATAGATAACATAACATAAATGTTTAAATATAAATAATTATTAATTAAGGAGTGATTGCTAAGCCTTAGAGGTGGGATTAGTATACCCGCGGGACGAACACGATGTGGACAGTCGATTCATCCCGAGAAGAACCGATTCCGCCATACAGTTGGCACTTCAACATTTGTCATGAAGAACGCGAGAAAAATTTACTGTTTAATAATCGGAAACTGACAATTCATTTTGTTTTTTTTCTAGAATTTAAATGTGTTAGAATAATAGCTTTCCCCAAGACTGTTGAAATTCCCGAAGGAATGACGAAGAAAACAAACTGTAACGTTAGACAATCAATGTGGAAAATGTTATGTAAACTAAGCTTTAATACACACGAAAACAGTTTTATCTCATTGTTGACGGCACAACATTTGTGGCGTAATAAAAGCTTCTTTGATTCGAACTTCCAAGTTGTAGCTGCGACACCCAACTATTCGTAGGGCATCTTACCGTCATCTTCGTTATATCTCCTAAATGCAGCATCCATAGATGCTAAGAAATGTGAAGGAAAAATGATGCTGAGCTCTCAATCATAACCGTACTCAATAAGAGATAAACTCAATCTATTAATACTGTATGTGTTTTAAGTCTTAAGTATGTGTTTGGTTTATGTCTAGAAGATCGGACAGAAATTTGATCCGATGGATACTTCGAAATGAAGTGATGCTGTCAACCGCACAAGTAATGTGGGGTGAAATTAATTTTTTTTTTATTTCATTTGTCCTGTAGGTTCTCTGGAGGAATAGTGGTCACCTTGTGACAAGAACATTGTAAGAAAGAGAAATATTTTAATTGTGTCAAACATGGATAAACTAAGTTTCTCCTTGGACTTTGGTGAACATATTTTCACAGCAGAAGTAACTATCGAACCCTTAGCCAAAGTAGAAGTAGTATTAGCGCGTAGTATGTGTTAGAATAATAGCTTTCCCCAAGACTGTTGAAATTCCCGAAGGAATGACGAAGAAAACAAACTGTAACGTTAGACAATCAATGTGGAAAATGTTATGTAAATTAAGCTTTAATACACATGAAAACAGTTTTATCTCTGTTGTCGCCACAACATTTGTGGCGTAATAAAAGCGACTTTGATTCGAACTTCAGAGTTGTAGCTGTATCATCCAACTATTTATAAGGCCTCTCTCTTATCGTCATCTTGATTACATCTCCAAAATGCAGCATCCATAAATGCTAAGAAATGGGAACGAAAAAAGATGCTGAGCTCTCAGTCATAACCGTCCTCAATAAGAGAGAAACTCAATCTATAAATACTGTCTGTCCCTTTAAGTCACTGATTTGGTTAATGTCGAGAGCATCGGACGGAGATTTGATCAGATGGATCCTTCGAAATGGAGTGATTGTGGCAACCCCACAACTAATATGGGGTGAAATAAAACAAAATAAATATTTTATTTGTCCTGTAGGTTCACTGGAGGAATAGTGGTCACCTTGTGACAAGAACATTGTAATAAAGAGAGATATAATTGTGTCAAATATGGATAAACTCAGTTTCGCCTTGGACTTTGGTGAAGATAGTTTCACATAAGTACCTATCGATCCCTTAGCCAAAGTAGAAGTAGTATTAGTGTAAGCGTACTTTCATTCCGCCGTGCGTTTATTCCGGCCAAACATTATTTACTAGGGACTATTGTATGTAAATAGTGTGAAAACGTCGAACAAGGTATATTTGTTTATGTTTATTGTACTGGTAAATTGTTTACGTAATGATGGGTAAAAATACACAGGATTTTCTGGTAACCAGTTCAATGCATCTAAATCAATCCAGCGTTTTATCATATAGTATTATAGTCTGTTTCAAATTATTTTATTACTTGTATCCTGACATCAACATCTCAAACTACGAAACAGACTATACAAAATACGTCATGTTTTTGATCGCGTGGTGTAGTTCTAAAGTTCAGTAAAATGGCGGACAGTTCGAAGTGAAGTTTGGATTATTTTGTCGGATATACGCTATAAAAGGTAAGGAAATATCAATATTTTTGAAGATTTGAATTAGAAAATATGTCTATATATGAAATTTAACCTGCACAATCCGTCCATGCCATAATATCCATCGGAATGCACCGGGAGGAGGGGAGTGCCACATTTATATATTTATATTTCCAGAATACCCTTGATAGGGCTTGACACGAGATTAGGATGAAGATACAGATAAAAATTTCTTCGGAATCCTAATCTCAACGAGATTATATCTTATATTGAGTTTGAATAGTCAGGTATTTCATCGTAAATATGATAAAATTCTCTAGGATATAGAGTGAATTCTCTCCACCAGTGTATTCTTTCCTTTTGGATAAAACACACTAGTGTAGAAATTCCACGACAGAAATACACTAGTGTATTTCTTCTGACGGAATAAACACACTAGGTCAAGGTAGAAATACACTAGGGTATTTACGTAACCGGACATTCTACACACCGGAAAGAAAGTACGCTTACAAAAAAAATTCCGCCAGTTTATACTTCATCCGGTAGATGAAATGTCCTAGTGTTTTATATCCACCAACATAAATGCACTAGGTTTTTTAATCCGGTAAGTGTTGGATATTTTACACTAGACCCACATTAAAAAACCTAATGCATTTACGTTGGTGGATATAAAACACTAGGATATTTCATCCACCGAATGAAGTATAATTAATCCACTGTTACATCACTTTTGATACCACTAATTAAATTATTACAAATAGATAAACATTTTGTTAAAATGATGTTACCAAGAAAACTTGATAAAAACAATGTAAAGGATGTACATTTATTGTGGTCAGATCAAATATATAAACGGATTAATATAAGTTTTGTAACTTGTTTCCGAATCATATTAATGGTTCATCTGAATAGTTTGTACATATTGATGCTTGTATTGTATTATTTAATAAAATATGTTTACACAAAGTATGTAAAGATGTTGTTAATGATAAATATTTGATTAATTTCCATGGTGCACAGACTAACGTATATTTAAATACTGATCAATTTATGCAACTCACGTCAGGTAAAGATCTGTCATGGGGAGTATTTAGTGAATCATTTGCCTCATTGTGTGTATGATAATTGCTCTCAATTTAGACACGAAAGAGGAATCCTAATGTGAAATGATTGCTATCCAAATCCATACTATGGACCCATATCCAATAGTCCTTCTCCAAAAATCGATAATGTTAAGTTTATAATTTGGAGACCAGGATGACAATTTAACTTTGTTAGTACCAGCTTTTGTAATAAATGTCAATGTTTCGTGTCTAAATTGACTACAACCATTACACATACAATGAGACAAATCATTTACTAAGTTTATTGTGTAGTGAAAAGACGTTTGTAGTTTGTGAGCAGTAAATCAATTGTGGATGTTTTATTGTTATATAATAGTCCTTAATTAAAGCATACATACTTATCTTTTGAACTAATTTTTGGTATTATATATGTTTCAATTTGACATTTTCTAATTTCTTACCTGTGAATGGAAATATATATTTGAATTTTGGTGCTTAACGCCACTATCAGCAATATTTCAGCTATATCATGGCGACCAGTTTTAGTGGTGGAGGAAGCCGGAGAGAACCACCGACCATGGGCAGGCAACTGGTTAACTTGATCACTTGCGGCTGCGAGTTGAGTGCACCCTTTTGTAATTTACAAAGCCGGGCTCGAACCTACGCCGTATTGGTGATAGGCTTGAATGAGTTGTTAGGTACTCCAACTGCCTATCTCATTGAGCCACCCGGGCATTTATTTGACATCTAATTAATGCTCATTTAAGTTAATCATATATGTTGTTAATTAATTAATTGTTTTTCTGACATTTTTATCATAATTACTTATTTTGAGAGAATCATGTCATGACCATGAGTTGATAGCATTCCATACTATGAATATTCTGTAATACTAGAATGTTAAGTATTTTATATACTTTTATGTTCGGTTATCATTCTTGGGCAGTATTTAGCTTTTGCATATTGCGTGCAATTTTATTTCTTTGAAGATGAGCATAAAATCTTTCCTTTATCCTTGTGCGCTTTAATCTGTCCTTTAACAACACCACTGAACCACCTTTCCAAGCGTCCATTGATTTCATCGACAGGAAAATATTCTACCACAGATTATTTACAGATAATGTTGCATGTACGGAGGTCCTCAAGGAAGAGAAATTCAACCAGTGTCTGAACCGTCACAGGCTGCTGCTGCAAGAACAACAACAACTACGACAGTTCCATTTAGGTTGCAGGCTCCATAGGATTGCATCGGCTACAGCTGCCCCACATGATCATGATATCATCGTTTTATTCTTGCAATTCATCATTTCATTGACAAAAATAAACTTTTCAAAAGAAAATATTATTTATAACCTCGATGACCCTAATGCTATTCTCTTATCCAAACATCCGGGTATTTAATAAAAACAATTTTTTTAGCCATCAATTTTAATCGTTTCATTTTTATAATTTGTCTATTTTATTAACAAAAATAAACTATTGTAAAGAAAATATGACTTATTAGCAAAGTGTATGAATGGATCAGAGACTATATTATGTAACCTGACCATGTAAATAAAAAAAAAATGGCGTATGTAAATAACAAGGCGTGCGATATTAAAAATACGGATGAAAACACATAAATTGACACTACATTGTAGGAATAATGATATTCTTTTCTTTAGAAAGGATAAATACAGCAAGCAAGTTTGTTATACATTTAAATTTCACTCTGAAATCAAAATATGACTAAAACCACGATGTCAACAAACAACATGCTTATCCAACAAAACGTGACGCTATCAAAAAAATCAATAAATATCGTTAACTAATAAAATAGAAAATTCAAGAACAACTTTTTTAAATATTTTATTGAATAAAAAATACAATAATGGAGTAAGTGAGCTCTTCCAATTTGGACATGTAAACTTCCAAAGCTGCACTTCCTGTCAAAAATGTAGAAGAATATTCGATTATTACGAAGTTTGACAATTTTTTACCTGAATTTTTCCATCCAAATACCCGATGTAAACGCTTATCCGATATTCAAATAAACACAGGTTTTTTCCTTTAAAACTAAAGAAATGGTTTGGTGTTTTGAAAGAGTATCCAATTGTCGACAATATTCTATTATACGATATTCGAATAAGTGGAGTCTACTGTACTCATACACCAGTGTCACAGGGCCCAGTGTTTGTGTCGTTAGGTGTAGGTTGCTCATCGCAGCTGCCGCCTAGTATCTCTACACCAGGTAATGCAACAGTGTTCCAATTACTGCCCTCTACAACACATATGGACACATGCCAAATTGCACCTCCTGTATCGCATATTACATCTAACTCATTACCACAACTTACAACAGTTTCTACTTTTGTGGCGCCTCAGCCAATAATGAGTATTAACAATGACGTTTCGTCAACTGTTCCGAAAAATATCAGGGACAAAATTATTAATGGCGAATTTATTGATCTAGCCACACTCTTGTCTAATGACCAGAATACAAATTCTCAAAAACTTGTTATAATTAAGGGTGAAATTGCGGTGCAACAATCTTCAAACACCAATTTAAAAATTTAAACCATTAATCAATGGACAAATGCGATTATTATTTTTACAAGCATTTTTTGTTCGGTTCATACTTTAAGATTTCAAGAATTATTAAAATACATGTTTGTCATTCGTCAGGGAGCTTCTCGTTGCTCAAATCTAGTCTGGAAAACATATGACGAGCAGTATCGTTTGAAGAAGGCTCTAAACCCATCTAGCTCTTGGGCATATGTTGACCTTGAGTTATGGTTGCTTTATATAAATAATAATTCTACCAATTTGAGTGACATTTATCAAAATACTCGCCCAAACAATTTGAAATGTTATCCTTTTAATTACAACACCTGTTTAAGACAGCTTTGCACATTTAGTCATACATGTTTACGATGTAATGGTTTCCATCCAGTATCAAATTGTAGAACAATGGTTGGAAGAGGTTCATTATCATTCCCTTCAAATATTAATAGCTCACCCAAATTTGTGAGACATCGTCCTGCTAGACCTCCACGATTTAATTCATCTCTTCAAAATTTCTCGTTTAGAAACACGCAGCAGTTGGCAAGACCAAGATTTGTTGGCTAGTCTCTGTGACAAGGGAAATACACACGTTAATGTCCAGCATTTAAAGACTTTATTGGAACGTTATCCAAATATTCATGTTGCTGACGAACTTTTATGTGGTTTTACAAATGGTTTTAGGCTGCAATATACTGGTTCTAGGTGTCATAGTATGTCAAAAAATTTAATTTCAGCTCTTCAATATAAAGAAGAGACCATGAAAAAATTAAAGAAGGAAATCAATATGGGTAGAATGCTTGGTCTTTTTGCCGAGCTACCAATATCTACTTTACGCATTTCTCCTATCGGTCTGGTTCCAAAATCTGACGGAACATGGCGATTGATTACAAACTTGTCTTACCCGTATGATAATAGTGTTAACACATTCATTGATGACAAATTTTGTAAAGTGAAGCATTCTACTTTTGATGATATTTTGGAAAAAATTTATGATCTTGGACCTCGAGCATTACTGTGGAAAATAGATATAAAGTCTGCTTTTAGGCTATTAATTGTACACCCAGCTGATATTGACCTGTTGGGTATCCAATTTGAGGGTGAATTTTAAATTGACAAATGTTTGCCTATGGGCTGTTCTCTTTCTTGCAATTTGTTTGAAAAATTTTCTACCTTCTTACAATGGGCGGTTGAATTTAAATCTGGGTTACACTCAATTGACCATTATTTCGACGATTTTATTCTGACGTTTCCTCGAGGTTAATGGAAAATTTCATGGACTTAAGTAAGGAATTGGGGATTCCAATTGCTGAGGAAAAAACGGTTCGACCTACTAAAGTTATATCCTTTTTGGGGTACGTTATTGATACAGAACTAATGATCGTTTTTCCCCCCAGGATAAGATAGCTAAATTACACTACTTACTAATTCCAATGTTGCATAAACAGAAAATGTTTGTAAGGCAGTTGGAGTCTGTAACTGGTTTGCTCGCCTTTTGTTCTAGAGCTATGTCCGCATCAAGGGCTTTCATTAGGAGGTTTTATGACTTGATTGCCCGCGTTAAAAATAAACCACATTATAAGGTCAGGTTGAACAATGAAATTAAGTCTGACGTGTTATTATTGCTTGAATTTTTAGACAAATTTAATGGCCATTATTATTTTCCTGACCGTACATGGGTGACTTGTGATTCAATAGTTATTTTCTGATGGTTCTGATAACCCTCTGTTGGGTGCGACGACCTATTTTTGTGGCCGATGGAGCCAGTTTGACTGGCCGTTCAATGTTAGGAATTATCCATTAATTCGTAACCTGGCATTTTTGGAGTTGGTGCCAGTAGTCTTGGCTTTGTGGATGTGGGTCAAACAATTGAAAAATAAGCGTTTAATATTTCATATTGACAATATGGCTTTGGTTTCCATTTTGAATAAAAGTACATCAAAAGACAAGTCTATTATGAAACTTATCCGTCCGTTTGTATTGATAGCCATGTTAAATAGCACTCAGTTTAAGGCAATATATATTGAAAGCTCCAGGAATGGTATTGCAGATGCTTTATCTCGGTTGCAGATGAACCGGTTCAGGTCATTGGCACCAGAAGCGGATTCCTTGCCCTCCAAAATACCAGAAGAATATTGGGAGATTTTGAACCAGTCATACATGTGATTGACAATTTGGTAGCACAGTCATTATCCCCAAATACTTTACAGACATATATGCGTGACTTGTCTGCTTTCAATGAATTTAGGTTACATAATAGTTTACCAGTCATTTGGCCTATCCCGTTGAATGATATTTTGCAATTTATAGTATTCTTGGTACAGTCTAATCTCGCCCACTCATCAATAAGTTGTTACCTGGCAGGTATAAGTTTCTTTTGTAAAATAAATGATTTTGAAGATATAACACAAACATTTATTGTAAAGAAGGTTCTATGAGGCATTAAGAGGTCTAAAGGTCATATGCAGGACCAGCGATTGCCCATCACTTTGGATTTACTAAAAAACAGGTCATTGGTATCCTTCCTATTGTTTGTGCATCAAATTATGAGACCATGCTATTTGGAGCCACATTTTCTTTAGCATTTTTCGGTTTATTAAGAATATCAGAATTCGCAGTTAGCAACAGCCAAACTATGCACATTTTATCACATGATGATGTCACATTGTTTGAAAATTTTGTAAAATTGCAAATTCGTTCCTCCAAAACTGATCAATTGAATAGGGGTATGGTCCTTTCAATTTCAAGACAAGTGGACCAATCTATATGTCCTCATACAATTCTTCGCAGTTTTCGGAAATCCAGACCTCCTTTTCATGGTCCGTTGTTTTGCCATTTTAATGGGACCCCACTAACACGGTATCAGGTAGTAGCCATTTTAAAGAAATGTCTTGATTTATTAGGCGTTTCCCAAAAAGGTTTCAGTTCCCACTCCTTTCGCATTGGTGCCGCTTCAAGTATGTCTCCGAGTGGTTTTTCTGATGAGGAGATTATGAAAGCAGGGCGATGGAAGTCGGCTGCTTTCAAGGGTTATATTCGTTAAATTTACATTCCCTTAGCCAAATTAAATGACATTAGTCATTTAACTATTTTCCATATTGATATATTCAAAATTGTAAGTAAAGCCGTCACTGTTTGGGTCATCCATTGTTCGAGAGTCATTTATTGAAGCTAGAACTCGACCTGGTGGTCCAAATTTAGGCTTGGGACGTCTTAATGTAGATATTTGGTGGCATGCGTGTCCAGCATTTGCAATCCCGTATTTCAACTATGTTAAGATACAATCGCCACCCTACCTTTTTGGTGTTACATGTTTGAGGTAACAATATTGGAATAACTAGAATAGGGTTCTTGCGTAATCAATTGAAAAATATTATTTTTTGGCTTAAAACTAGTTTGGTCCCAAATTTTACCAAGATGTTCCTGGAGATTTGCTGATGACTTGAGGGCAATGGGAAAATGTCGTTATAGACTCAATAATTCCATTGCGTCTTTTGTTTTGGGTTTAGGGGGTAGATACATTCATTATCCCGAAATAAGAAAAAATTATAGGCAACTTCTAAGTCCAGATGGTGTTCATCTGAACAATGTTGGTACGAATATCCTTTTAAACAATTTACAGGGAGGTTTGGAGCAATTTCTGGTGAATGATTGGATCACTACATTTCCCCCTGTTAGACCATGTTAGTATTAGACTGGGATTACATGAGATTTATTGTATTTTACAATAATGAGACAGAATGCGTCAGTCATAGATTATCACAATGTCAGTATATGGTTATGATTTTTGTAAATATGTTATATTGTTGCATCTGTAAATATGTTATAAAGGGTATCTTGGTTCACAGCTGTGCAGCGACCCCCATTTTATGGCGGTTGACAGAGCTAATGTTTCTCTGTCAAGTTGGCATAATCGCTGCACATAATTTAATCCTTCATCTTTTATAGATATTGAACTTTCATATTTCCCCCTTTTTCGGTATCATCATATGTGTTTCCCACGATGATATCAAAATTATATCCCAAAGCACCTGTGCTTCCCACGGTGCATCCATTTGATAGTGATTGTGCATGGTTGCCATAATGTGCGGTAGCCAGATTTGATGGATTTATTGAATAGTGAAATTAATGATTGAATAGTGAAAATAACTTAATATGATAAAGATATTGTTTATTGAAATATATTGATTAACATGAGAACAAAAATAAAGCTGTGGCCAGATATCGCCAACCATTTTTCATTGTCTTTATGCCCGTATGTGATAATTTAGGTTTGTCAGTTGGAGTCAGACTGTTATACTGATATATCCACTGTTGTAAATGTATATTCTGTTGCCGATATAAATTGTTAAACTGTATAAAAAATAATAAGTTTATAAATTTGTTAATACAATTCCTTCAATTTGAACATTGTCATTAATTTTTGTTTACTTGTAGGTTGAAAATGGTTATTACTCAATATTTCATACATATATGGTGAAATTAGGATAAAGGTATGTCTATGTTCTCCCAAGATTCTGATTAGATGGTGGCTGTGATGTAGAGGTGCCAATGGGATGCCTGGTCATGTGAAGCTGGTCGTAAGTAAATGGGACACAGCCTCTTCTCCATACGCTGATCGCCTGAGCAAGACGCACGGAAAATCACTACAGATTCAAGAGTATAATGTAATTTATGCACGCTCACACATTTAGGAGGTGGTCTCTCGTTGGGGGTTAGCAACCCCTCAGCTACGAGAACCCGATAATTAGTACATAACATCTAGTTACGCAAGATAAACTGACTAACCGTAATTTTACGATAGGATTTTTCATGAAAAATTTACAAGCATCACCGTCTGAGGTAAACATGTGTCGGAAGAAAAAGATGTCACTTTTAATACCACTAATTAAATTATTACAAATAGATAAACATTTTGTTAAAATGATGCTACCAAGAAAACTTGATAAAAACAATGTAAAGGATGTACATTTATTGTGGTCAGATCAAGTGTATAAAGATGTAGTTAATGATCAATATTTGATTAATTTCCATGGTGCACAGACTAACGTACATCTAAGTATTGATCAATGTATGTAAATGAGGAAAAGATCTGTCATGGGGATTATTTAGTAAATCATTTGCCTCATTGTGTGTGTGATAATTTCTCGCAATGTAGACACGAAAGAGGAATCCAAATGTGGAATGACTGCTATCCAAATCCATACTTTGGACTCATATCCAAGTCCTTTTCCAAAGATCGATAATGTTAAGTTCATAATTGGGAGACCAGGATGATAATTTAACTTTGTTAGTACCAGCTTTTGTAAGAAATGTCAATGTTTCGTGTCTAAATTGAGTACAACCATTACACACACAATGAGACAAATCATTTACTAAGTTTATTGTGTAGTGAAAAGACGTTTGTAGTTTGTGAGCAGTAAATCATAATTTTTGGCATTATACATGTTTGAATTTGACATTTTCTAATTTTGTAAGTGTAAATGGCAAAATATATTTTGACATCTAATTAATGCTCATTTAATTTAATCATATATGTTGTTAATTAATTCATTCGATCGAAAATATATCATCCACTTTATCTTAGGATTGGTCGTGTCAATTTCTCCTGATAGCGTTCCCACGCTTTAAACCACAGACACTTGTTTCTATCAATGGGGGGCGGGGCCTTCCTCCCTCTTCATTTTACAAGGTGCTCAGCTATTTATTATGAAAAAAATTGACACATTCCACATTCGCTTCACGCTATTTTCTGGTATTATTTACGCTTAAAATACACCCTACCTTATAGCAGTCGCTCCTAAATACATTTTTACACCCTTCATGGTGCCCTGTGACATACCTAACGATTTAAAATACACAAATGTGACATCTTCACGAAACATACTTTGGACGCATTTGTATCTAAACAGTTTTGATTATCTAAAAGCATATCTTACAGAGTATTTCCATAGCATAAAGCCTTCTGCTGCTCTATTTTATTAAACAACGTGCCACCGACCACGCGGGCAGAGCATCTCCGCATATACATATCAGATTGCTAATGAATTTTCACGGCACCTTTTAATTTAAAAAGTACTTTTAAATTAATTTTAATGAAACAATTTCTGAATTATTGAAATAATGTATTGTGATTGTTACATGTATGAGTAGTTATATGATTTTGTTACATGTATACATTTATTTTGTAACATGTATGAGTAGTTACATGTATTTTGGTAGTTACATGTATTATATAAATAGCAGTGGTGCTAAGATAAGCTTTTTTGTTCTTTATATGATGGACAAGTTCTTTAGTTCTTTATATTTTTTTTCATTGTTACATGTATTTTGGTTGGTTTGAGTATTTACATTTATACATTTATTTTGTTACATGTATGAGAAAAAAATTTATTTTCTTACATGTATGATGGTTGTTACATGTACATGTATTTTTGTTGGTACATGTATGAGTAGTTACATGTCTCCCCAAGACTTGAAACCCCCGAAGGAACGACGAAGAAAACAAACTGTAACGTTAGACAATCACTGTGGAAAATAGTATGTAAACTAAGCTTTAATACACACGAAAACCGTTTTATCTCATTGTTGACGGCACAACATTTGTGGCGTAATAAAAGCTTCTTTGATTCGAACTTCCAAGTTGTAGCTGCGACACCCAACTATTCGTAGGGCATCTTACCGTCATCTTCGTTATATCTCCTAAATGCAGCATCCATAGATGCTAAGAAATGTGAAGGAAAAATGATGCTGAGCTCTCAATCATAACCGTACTCAATAAGAGATAAACTCAATCTATTAATACTGTATGTGTTTTAAGTCTTAAGTATGTGTTTGGTTTATGTCTAGAAGATCGGACAGAAATTTGATCCGATGGATACTTCTTAATGAAGTGATGCTGGCAACCGCACAAGTAATGTGGGGTGAAATTAATTTTTTTTTTATTTCATTTGTCCTGTAGGTTCTCTGGAGGAATAGTGGTCACCTTGTGACAAGAACATTGTAAGAAAGAGAAATATTTTAATTGTGTCAAACATGGATAAACTAAGTTTCTCCTTGGACTTTGGTGAACATATTTTCACAGCAGAAGTAACTATCGAACCCTTAGCCAAAGTAGAAGTAGTATTAGCGCGTAGTATGTATTTATTAGATATTGTAAAAAAGTAGACACTTTAGTTACAATGTAGAACATGTATATTTAGATTTAACTACGTGTAACCGTAATTTTACGATAGAATTTTTCATGAAAAATGTACAAGCATTGCCGTCTGAGGTAAAAATGTGTCGGGAGAAAAAGATGTCACTTTTAAATACCACTAATTAAATTATTACAAATAGATAAAGATTTTGTTAAAATGATGGTTACCAAGAACACTTGATAAAAACAATGTAAAGGATGTACATTTATTGTGGTCAGATCAAGCGTATGAAGATGTTGTTAATGATAAATATTTGATTAATGTCCATGGTGCACAGACTAACGTACATCTAAGTATTGATCAATGTATGTAAATGAGGAAAAGATCTGTCATGGGGATTATTTAGTGAATCATTTGCCTCATTGAATGTGTGATAATTGCCCACAATGTAGACACGAAAGAGGAATTCAAATGTGGAATGACTGTTATCCAAATCCATACTTTGGACCCATATCCAATAGTCCTTTTCCAAAAATCGATAATGTTAAGTTCATAATTGGGAGACCAGGATGATAATTTAACTTTGTTAGTACCAGCTTTTGTAAGAAATGTCAATGTTTCGTGTCTAAATTGACTACAACCATTACACACACAATTTTAGTTTCAAATATAATTCGAGGTATGCCTCTTATGATTATAACTACAAGGGTATTTGTACCAAAATAGTTTGTTCATATCGCCATATATGTTTGAAATGTCAGTTACAACATCGGAGTATACATTGCAATAACATCCAACCCACAAGATCATGTTCAACAAATAAAGTCAGTTTAATCGTGCTTTGCCAATTGTAAATAGATCAAATCATCAAGTCAGACTAATACACCCATCAAATGTAAGATACATTTTTACTTCAAACAGCTTTACTTCTTTGTTTCAGGTTTATTAAGTCTTTGGTCATTAGCTTATTCGCCCGTAAATGTTCTTGAAATGAGACATATGTTGATGACATATCCCAACTATGACAAAGCTTAAATTTTGTTAAATGGGTTTAAGTGCACACAGGTCCTAGAACCCCAATAGATTGTAAAAATTTAAAGTCAATTTATCAAAATCCCCATTTGGCATTAACAAAAACTTCAAAGTGAAATGGAATTGAGGAGAATAATGGGTCGTTTTTATCAACGACCAATTTCGAATTTGAGGTGCTCTCCTATTGGGATATTTCCTAAGAAAACTGGTGTTAGGTTAATAACCCATCTTTCATATCCAACAGGTTATGGAATTAATTCTTACATAGATCCAGTTTATTCAACTGTACATTATTCTCCTTTTGACAATGCAATATCAATTGTACAGCGTTTAGGACAAAATGCATTCTGTGGTAAATGTGATGTTAAATCAGCCTTTAGGTTGCTTCCAATTTACCCATGATGCTTTGATTTATTGGGAATAAAGTTCAATGGAAATTATTATATCGACAAAATGCTTCCTATGGGATTGTCACAATCTTGTTCGTATTTCGAAACTTTTTCGTCATTTTTAGAATGGGCTATAAAAAGGAAAGTAACTGAAAATATTGACCATTATTTAGATGATTTCTTTTTTGCGGGGCAGTCTGGTACAGAAGACTGTAAAATTTTAATGGACACATTTTCTAAAATTTGTACAAAATTAAATATTCCAGTGGCGGATGAAAAAACCGAAGGCCCTTCAACTATTATTGAGTATTTAGGACTTACAACTGATACTGAACGCATGATTGTAAGAATTCCAGATGACAAGATATTAGACTTACGAAACAAAATTGAATATATTATTTCAAGTAAAAAGGTAATATTAAGAAATTTGCAATCCATAGCTGGCTCGTTAAGGTACTGCCAGCGGGACGAACATTTTCCAGGCGTATATATGCGTCACTATCAAAAGCACGCAAACCGTTTCATTTCATATGGGTTACAAATAGTTTAAAAGAAGATCTTTTGGTTTGGAAAGATTTTCTTAAGAATTTTAATGGTGTATCTGTGATTCAAGACATTGATTGGTCATCAAATTTTGGTTTAAAGCTTTTCACTGACAGTGTTGGTGGTTCTTCTAAAGGATGTGGCGCATATTTCGCCGGAAAGTGGGCAGCATTACAATGGCCTGGAAAGTGGAATAATACTGAAGTTTTAAAAGACATAGCATATTTAGAGCATATTCCAATAAGTTTAGCTATTTTTATATGGGGAAATGCCATGAAGCATAAAAAAGTATTTTTTTTCTCAGACAATGAAGCTGTTGTGTTCATTTTGAACAACAAGTCTTCAAAATCTGAAAGAGTTATGTCACTTCTTAGGCCGCTTGTTTACTTAACATTAGTGTTTAACATTCAATTCAGAGCAAAACACCTATTTTCTTTTGACAATAAAATTGCCGATTCAATTTCTCGTGGACAGGTTGCACGTTTCAGGGAGTTGGCACCAACAGCGGAGGAATTTCCATCTACAATCCCTGCAGAGTTTTGGAACCTTTTATGCTAGAAGCAAACGACCTTTTCAATGCCGCGTTTTCAAATAATACGTGGAAAACATATGAAAATGGTTTAAGTAAATTCAATAGATTTCGTGTGCAACACTTCATCGACCAATTATGGCCTCCTCCCATTTCTCATGTTGTTAGTTTTATTTCGTTTCTAGCTTACAATTTATGTTCACCAGCAACAGCACGTGCATATGTTTCTGGTCTTATTTTTTATCTAAAGTGGCAACGTTATGAAGACACTACGCAATCATTTGCCATAAAAACCATGCTAAGAGGTATGAATTATATTTCATCCCATGAAATTATTTATGTAATACAGCACGAAATCCTTGTCATTATGTAATCCCCACCTCTGCAGTGAAATCTATATGAAATGATGTAATTGTGAAATTTATTTTTAGAAACCTACGTTACATGTATTTTGAACCAATCAGAATTGTAGAATTAGTCACGTGTCAATGTTTGTGTACATTACTAGAAAGTGAAGACACGTTTTGTGTATATACAAATTTCAACCAAAAATTTTTGTTTACAAATTGAATTAATTCGGAATATATATTTCTCCTGATTTACAACATTGCTGGTGAGTTTTATTTTGTATACGGAACTTTTATTTCGCCTCTGCATGGACAGATAATTGTTAACAGATCAGTGGTCAACAAGGTCAAAAATGGCGATCGATTAACTTTGGACAAGAAGGATAATTTATTCATGACGTAATACAATATACATATTCATAAAGGAGGAAACTAATTGTTCGTTCTGAATAATGAACTTTAAGAATGTGTGTCTGTTAGGCCAGTTTTATCAAACGTTTGGATGATTTTATAGACAATAGTTATGATTATTATAACTTGCGTTTGCCTGAGAGTAAATTTAATATTATTTCTCGAGCCAAAGGAGGACTTACAATAAGGCGATTAATTAACGAAAGACCAGATTTATTTGCTTTCGGAAACATCCGAATTTCAATTTTATATATTCAACTCGGCGGTAACGACCTCAGTAGACAATCGGCTGAGAAAACGGCCATGGACATGGTGTCTTTCGCCAGTTTTCTAAACGAACTTGCTCCAATTGTGATAATTGGCCAGCTTTTTTTCCGCGATCCAGTGAAAGTCGGTGAACTTTATAATACTAAAGTTGTGGAGTGTAATAATCTAATTAAAACATTAATAAAGGATAATTCAAACATTATATTCTGGCACCATCGTGGGTTTTTTAAAGACATGTCACATTTACATGGGGACGGAACTCGACTAAATGATCAAGGGATGTTGAAATACCACAGATCTATCGGAAGTGCTATTTTACATGTCAACAACATCTGTTGAAACTGAAAGGTGAGCGTGTTGGTATGATTTACACATAATTTGATTTCTTGTGTGCTGGATACACATAAAGCTATAGTGTGAATACACTCATTATGTTGCTGTGTACACATATTTAGCCAGAGTGTGAATACACTCATTGTTTGCTGTGTACAGGGTACACTTGCAACTATAGTATGAAATTGCACATTATTTTGTTGCGAATATGTGCACAAGCCCAGGGTACACAGGTTTTTATGGTATGAAATTTCTCATTAATTTGTGGTGTAATGGCAAATATTTTTTGAATCAACTCAGATTACAGTATAAAAAACAAATTTAGATATTAGCTTCTACATAATTTTGTTCTGCACTGGGTGCAGTTTAATATTTCAATACAAATGTGTATTAGAGTACTGGGTACTCATGTTTTAATAGAGTACTGGGTACACGTTGATGTTCAATTTTATTTTAATTGATTAATAGTTTGTGTACAGGGTACAGCATTTTTTTATATTCATCCGAGTGTAATGTACACATGTCATGGAAACATGCATAGATAAAATATGAGACTTATTGTAAATTTAATTTTGTTTTTACACAGTGTGCCTCCCAAGAAGAAACAGCGTGTGGACACATCTAGACTAGTACGTCAACGTGCTTCGACATATTCTAGACCGGTAGTCTCTACATGTACGACCGAACCGATTACTAATGTGGTGATAGACACCAGTGCACAACACCATTCAGATTCATCATCATCTGTAGATACATGTATAGACTATACAAAACTAGCTGCAGACATTATAAAACAGCAGAATAACTTGACCTCTACAGCAGTTGCTTCAGATCATGATATGTGTAATTCTCCTCAGAGAGCTAACTTTTCCAGTATTGTTGTAAATGCTGTTTTAGTGACAACGGGAACCTTTGAACCGTAATGGAAGCGAGAGGTTGGCGCCGTAAAATCTGATTCAATCCACCATTTCTTTAGAAATGCCTGTACCAAGTCAGGACGATTGCGGTTTTCCAGTTTCCCGGTTGTTGACTGATTTTGTCTGTTTATTGATTTATGAGTTTTGAATTTCCTTTTGGAAGATTGCTCTGTGTTCGGTAATTTTGTTATTACCCTTATTTACTGCAACCTTCATCATCAGATCCTAATACTAAATACTAACATTACATCAGGACAGGGAATAGTACATTCAAATTATTCCAGTGACCAATCTGAAGAACATAATGGTGTATCTCAAACGTCTACATTGTCTAGTAATTAAAATATTCAACCTAATGTGTTTCCAAGTAATGATTGGCAATCAAACCCATTAATGGCTCTTGTAAACAGCATTTTCAGTAACGAGTCTGCTAATTTAGGTAATGATAATATTAATCAAGATCTAAGTCTAGGTATACCTTTAGGTGCTAATTTATCTCAAAAAATAAAAACAAAATTTGGTCACATGAGTACATTGACTTGAAAGCTCTGGTCTCACATATACCTGAGGATAATATTTCTCTCACCTTGTCTCAAAACCAACTGACAGTACAAAATACACAGTCATCAAAATCAAAAGACCAACTCACATTCTCGGAGTGGCAGTCAGCTTTCCATATATACATGGCTGTGTTCATTGAAAAATGTTCAGATCAAGCTCCTCACATGCTAAAGTACATGGAAATTATAAAGGGTATAAGACAAAGTAAAGGTGACGAAGCTTGGAAATTTTATGATGATCAATTCCGTCGCCTTCGCAAATCGCACATGCCCCCATGACAGAAACCCATTGATGAACTTTACAATGTCACAATGAATAAGAACTACTTTACTAACTTTAGCCCGATAATCATTATCGTAGCTACGCACATGTCGGACATCATATAAATTTAGTATGGATATATATATAGGGGGTCCTAAAGGGGGGTACCAATCACGCTAAAAATTTGGCAAAATCACGCTTCACGCTTAGATATTTGGATATTTCACGTTTCACGCTTATCTGTGAAAGGGTAATCAGTTCGGGTTCCACTAAGGCACACACCAAGTTACTATAACACGACCCTTAATAACAATGTTCAAAAGGCTTTAGGTGTCAAACCACTAATTCACCAATCAGAGCTACGAAAGTAGTCCCTTTTCAAGAAATAAGTGTGTTTTAAAGGTCAGATAATGTACTTCTAACTAATCTTCCCACATTGATGTATCCAATTCTATATTGGAGTGCTCCGAGAACGGAGGAAGCTACATGAGAAACAGAAACTAGCGTAAAAAGTATCCTAAAAACGGGGATGCAGTAAAAGAAATGTAGTCACAGATTAAGTTCCGACGCAGCGAAGCATCAGAATACGGACTTTGATTTGTCTTCACGCTTAAAAGTAACTTAGATTTTCACGCATTCACGTAAAGAATAATGATTTTTCACGGATCCCGTTGCACTAGAGATCACGTTTTCACGCCTATATTTTCCTTTTTTCACGTGTCACTCTGCCGAAAAAAGGCCATTCACGTATCACGCTTAGACCCCTTTCAGACCCACTATATAGGCCTACATATGGGTCAACCTTGGTATCATTTAGACATACCAATACCATCAATAATTCTTTTACGCGTCGAACACTAAACATTAAATTGGTATTACACAAACAGTTTGTTTTAATAAATATTGACACTAACGATACATTATGGACTATTTAATATATATATATATATAACGATATATTAAGGACTCTTTTATAGCCATGCTCGGATCCTCCGATGGTACAACGCCTCACTACATTGTGAAGAGGTAGAAAACGAAAGTGGATATAAAAAAATATCTGACCTCGATCTGAACGATACTATTTTATTTTCATCGTTGCGATTTTGCCTTTTGGAGGATATATATATATTTATCATTCAAAGATAGTCATTAAAACGAGAATGACTGTCATCTGAGATGTACCTTTGTTTTAAGAAAGCTTCTTCGTAAACTTGCCATGGCGTCACCCCTAGATTCTGAAAATATTTTTGACAAGATTGTCTGTAATAAAATATTTTTCGACAACATTTCTGTCATAAAATATGTTTGTCGTTGGTAGTACATTATAAAACATACTTTAGTTGTGATACTTTACAATCAATTGGGGAAATTGCAAAAAATAAAATATACCTATGAAATATTATAACATGGCGTCAATTAGTGCACATGGTGAAAAAGACTTTACAAAACCCAAGACCATTATTAGGCATATCTTTACAGTTCACAGATAATATTAGATACGATTTACGTAATAGGCCATGGGCCCACCGTGCACCCCCCCCCCCATCTTCGAACCCCACTAATTTTTTTTTGGTCATTTGTTATGTCCTTTTGAAGAAAAAACATGTTAACATTGAATATTTTGGGATTAACTTACATTTTTGAGCCCTTTTTAACATCCTTTCGACAATTTTGCCGGATTTTCAGATTTGTTCATTCTCCACTGTTGCTGAGGTCTTGTAGCTAATTAATAACTATTAGAATATAAAAACTGGGGTTTTGTGGATAGCTGATTATATTATAGTTCAAATGAATACAAGTTATTAATATATATTTTATGAAGTTCAGTAAACGTAGGAGGCAAAAAATCTATCCCTACCCCTGATAAAATTGCGTAAAAACGAGATTTTTCGCCTTTTGTTTTCAATAGACAAAATATTACACAACTTTGATGATATTTTTATAATGAATTTATTAAAACTATTGCATTTACGGAAAATTAAACCCATTACATTATCAAAAACCATGTTTTGTAGTGTAGATTGCAGAAAAATGGAATATTATGATTTTTGCCGATTTTAGCTCTATTCAGCCCAAAGCACGGGATATCTTTTTCATAATATAAATTGACAACCAAACTATACATCTGTCGTGTGAAGTTATGTTATGGAGACATCTTAAAATAAAATTTGTTCTAGTACCACCCTGTATAGGGCTTCTAGCGGCAAAATATTACCCCTTTTTCTCATCAGTATTAGTCTGTGGGCTAGCATAACCCCCTATACACCCCACCTTCCATGTTAACATATTGTTTTAAGTCCTCCTATATATCCTCTTGAAGAAAAAACATGTTAGCATTTAAAATTTTGGGACAACCTTGCCGTTTCAGGCTAATATTTACACCCTGTCACAGTTTTTTGAGGATTTTTGATTTTTTTCAATTTTTGTCTTTGCGAGCATTAAATGTATACTAAACTGTCTTGAAAGTATATCAATATGGTATCAAATGAAAGCTTATAGTATTAACTTTCAATTGAATACACGATATATACACTTTGGGGCTATCAAATTTTGTCAGACGTGAAAAACCTACCCCTCCCCCTTCCTGAAATGACAAAAAAAGACATGTTTTCCCTTAAAACTTTAGATATAAATTTGTGTAATAAAGAAAAAATGTCTTTTTGGTGTAAGAAATGCCCGAGTAGCTGTACTTGATGATATCAGTAATTATTCTATGGTTTCCAAATTCAGAAACGTTTATCACAGGAAGTTTCCAAATTCGGAAACACTACATATACTGTTCCGGTGGCCACATACCCAAGTATAGCATAATCAAGATTGCCACACAAAAAAAAGTTTTTAACTCAGTACCTACTTTGACCATGTCAGAGGGTAAATGTATATTTCATTTAGGCCATTGCGAATAGTTTCCGTATTCAGAAACAGGAAGTTTCCAAATTTTGAAACCTATATCCAAGAACAAAAATAGAAAATTCAAGGTCGTTTAGTTTGAGTGATTTATTGTTTTATTTCACTACATGTACAAGTCCAGATCTGGATTCTGAAGATGTTGCAAGACATTGCCAATGGTGAGTAGATTTGTATGTTCTTTGAACTCAAACAGATATGCACAGAGTAATTTTGGTCCTCCCCCATGAATAGGTGCATCATGATCCATAATTCCTGTATAAATTGCCACTGCCATTTCAAGTGAGTGATGGAACTCTAATACTGAGTGACATCATACTGCAAATGTGCTTTGGAGCATGTCCAAATGTAACTCCTGCCATGGGGTGGATGATAGTAGATGGTCCCTTTACAATTACTGCATTTGGGTCATATCTATTGTTGGGTTCTGGAAAATACTCCATAACGAAATTAATTCCAACCTCTGGTGTATTTCTGTATCTATGATACCTGAAAAGATCATTTGAAGTTTATTAATCTGTCATAGTTGAGGCTTATTTAAATATTGTGTACTGTAAGAATTACTTCTATGTTTGTTGAAGTTCAATCAAAGTTGGAATATGGTTTAATTTTGAGCAGCATATTACATTATTTATTAAATGAAGTTTGTATAAGTATCAAAATGTAAATTATCTGTTCTCTATCAGACATTCAACATCGTTCGCTGTTTGGTCTTCCAAAGTTTTGATTTTATCTGCACTGAGACATAAATTGTCGAAATGGCCATATGCAGAAGCAAATTTCCCTGCAATTTCGTTATTTTTTTGTTTTATATTTTATCAACATCACTATTCTAATTCATTTTGTGGAAAAATATGTTTTGAAGGAATGAAATATAATTTACCCATTAATTGTCGAGAAAAACAGCACAGGGTGAGTTCTTTGTCTATTCCATCCTCTTATGCGACGTAATTCCTTTATTTGATTCCACCAATAGTCTCTGTTCAGCTCTTCCATCTTTTTTTTTTGCAGATGACAATCTTGGATAGAGTTGGGGACCGTTTCAAAGATTATTAAGACATCTAATAACCAACAATGGTATGGGGAAAACAAAGCAGTTACCAAGAACTTCAAAAAGAGCATGCCAGTTTAGTGAAAGTTTCAAACGTCAGTGTGGTTGTAATTTTCATGAAGAAAATTAACTGCAGACTTTATCGAACTTTGGGGAAAGAAATAAAGAAGTCCCATTTAAACTGGTTGGTGACAAACAATCACATATCTAAATATGCTACATATGTATGTGCAGAATGTCTGAAAATTGCAGAAAGTAATATTGAAAATACAAACAGAGAAAATAAAGAAAGTACTTTTCAACCTCTGCAAAAGACATAACAGACAGTAAAACTGAAAATGAAGTACTAAATCAAGACACGGACACACATGTACATGACGTATATGATACATTACTAGACACTTTTTTAAGTGCCCTAGGAGAAGACAAGTTCTCATTAAAACAACTTAAGACATTATATATATCTCTAGGAAGACATTTAGATTTAAAAATTTATGAAGATTCAACTTTAAAACAGTCAATATATAAAGATTTAGATAATTTAAGCCACTTGGATTGCAAAAGATTTGTTGGTGAAACTCCTGAAGTTTTGGTGGATTTCCTCTTGGCTACATCCTCATTAGAAAATAACTTGGAGAAAATTGATAACAAGAAGTTGAATATTTTGTGTATTTTGATAGAACAATTATATTTCTTAGGAAATAATAATTTTGTAGGACCGTTTTAATTCAGTCAAAGTTTAGTGAAGTGGTCAATTGGGGGTAGTAAGCTGATACAGAACAACATTAAAAAAAAGTATTAAAGGATTCAACATCTGCACCAAATACTTGTTTCGATGCGGGTAGTGCATCAAAGACGATAAAACAGTAATTAAGAAAGAATGTGACGAAACGGTTAATCAGGCACCAGTTATAAATTTTCCTGTATTTAATACTGATAGCAGTCAGCAAAGTTTGGCAAGATTTATAGTGGAAAATAATTTAATAACTTTAGTTCCCCAACAAGGTGCTTTCATTGTAAATGTTCAAAAAGGAAAATATTGTGTTACATTATTCCCAAAAGAAACTTGTCAATGTGTATCTACTTCAACATGTTACCATATTTTGGCAGCTAAAATGAGCATCGGTTTGGAAGCAATTCAGAAAAATAGGGTAGTTAATTTAAGGGCTCTTTCAAAGAATAGAAAGAAAAAAATAGATAAAACATCAGGCAGAAAACAACCTAGGGTTAATGATTATGAAATTGAATTTGAACCGGTGTTACAGGCAATATTGTCCGACCGGACAGTATTGCCTAGGCTGAATCGTCCGGTCGGACATTTGAGACTAGGCGGAATAGTCCGGGTCCAGACAATATGGTCCGGTCTGTTATCACAAAATGTACGCTAAAAATACAAAACAAATTTATGACAAATACTATGCATTTTATACTTTATTTACACAAGGAAACAAAAAATGATTATGAAGTTTATTTTATTTCCGCTGCAAATGCAACAAAACCAAGTTGCGTTGGGCAGTTCGTCTTGGATCCCCAAGCATTGTACATGGACTCATTCCATGCATCTGTCACAACCTATGACTTCATTTACCGGAGGTTGTTGACAGATGGGACAGTTGTACATGCACCATTAACATCATCTACTTTTATCTTTACTAAAAAATATGTATAAGCAATTAATAATGAAAAGATAAGCATACTTGTTCTGCAGATACATATTTGCAAATTAATAAGGCAAAGCTTGTTATATAGGTCTCGTCCTTTTCTCAAGACATTCATTGGTAGATACATGTGTACCAAGACCTTATGGACAAATATTCAGTCCCAGTTTCGGAAAATCATACAGGATGGCCTTAGATATAGATTTTGGGAACTATTTGACTACTGAATTTTTTCGACATTTTTAATTATGTTTATTGCTTCCATCGGCAATTGCCCAGATAATATGTAAACTAATTCTGGCAAATCACAAGTCATTCATGTCATTATTGAATATTCCGATAAATGAAGAAAATTGTGAATGATCTTGATATTCTTTGTCTATTGCATACTTCAGAAGTGCGTTATAAACGCTCTCTTTGCCAAATAATTTACTTAACAGATTCGTTCAATATATACTATATCCTTTAAGAAGTGTTCACCGAATACTGTGTCTTGTGGCGATTGTAAGGAAATTTAACCCTAATTTGCATCTGAACTCTTTTGATCCATGAAACAAAGGCCGGACAAAATTGCCTAGGGTCGGAATAGATTGCCTAGGCTGACTCGTCCGGCCCGGATGATACTGCCTAGGCAATTATGTCCGTGTGGAGAATCTGGCGGTCGGACGTTCTAGCCTGATACACCGGTTCCAGATTCGGCCTTTACTATAAACACTCCTTTAAAACAAAATGTAATGACAACACCATCTACAGTTGGTAGTGTTAAATCCACCCCCAAAAAACTGAATGAGGTGTCAACTCCGAAATCAAAAAGAAAAATAGATTTAAGTGCAATTATTGAAGAAGAAAGTGATACGGAACTTTCCGATATTTTAAATGTAGGAGAAAAAATAGATGATATTGATTCCAACAAATCTCTACCAGTGAAAAAACGTAAAATAGGAAAAGTTACTGTTGAAAACAATGAAATAGAAAAACAGAAAAATGATTCCCAACAACAATGGATTGGTTTTTGTAAAATACAACATAAACATGAAATTCTAAATAAAGAGTATCTATGCTCTGATGTTATTATTACGGCTCAAAATCTTTTAAAAATTAAATTCCCAGACATAAATGGCTTTCAGGAAACAACACTAGCCCCTGTAAAATCAAATGGAAGATGGGTAAGTCACAACGGGTTTTTACCACAGGATCCTCCTAGTGTACAAATACATCATAATGGTAATCAATATTGGGTATTGTCAATACAACTTTCGAATGGTGAAATATATCTGTTAGACAGTTTAGCTTTAAATATTATAACTTCTTTGGAATACCAATTGGCACAAATTTATGGCAAAAATAGTAAAAAAAACTTTTGATTATATTACCAGAAACTCAGAAGCAGGACAATAGTATAGACTGGATTATTTTCTTTGGCCAATGCAGTTGAATTTTGTCAGTCTGGATTTAAAGGAGGAACTCATATAAAATTTGAACAAAAATATATGAGAGAACATCTAGTTCATTGTTTAGAAAAAGGTTATTTCTCGGCTTTTCCTAAAAATCATGTTGGATTTGCTCCTAAAAATTTTAAGATCAATACACATAAAATTGAAATAGACTGTGAATGTGGAAAACCAAATATAATAGAAAATATGATAGGATGTGAGGGAATAAAAGGTAAACAAAACTTTGCAATGTATGGAAGCATAGGTCTTGTGCAGGAAATAAAAACTTGAAAGGTAACACCTGGTATTGTATCAAACATCAACCAAGACCTCAGACTTGAAGAAAGTAAGTAAATCTATCAGTGAATTTAATTATAAACAGTTAACAATTTAGAGGCAAGGAAATATCAATTAAACAGAAAATAATCAGAGATAAATAGAATAAAATTTTAAAAAAGTTAGAAAAAAAACTAAAATCCTAATTGAAGAAGAAATAATAAAATCTAAGAAGGAAGAAAATTTAAATAAAATTGAATGAATATAGAAAAATGATATTGATTAAAAAAGGGGAAACAATGGACAGAAAAAAACAATAACCCGCCTATGCCGGTCCCAAGTCCGGATGAAAAAGAGTGAGGGTTGTTTTATTTTTATTGTTTCTTAATTCTTATTGACCTTTTCATAATGTATGATTTATTGAGTAAATATCTTAGCTATATTAACTGAATGATTAAACTGATTGACCTTTATGAATAATGTAATCTAACTCTTAATTTACTCTTTAGTCACTTCAATTAATGATATTGTTTTTGTATTGATCATATCCAATTAAAGATAATCATAGCTTTTGACAATCTGTTACAAATAAAACATTATTTCAGTTTAAATTGGAAACAAGTGCCCAATGGTAGTAAAAAGAATTTAATAAGGTTAAATATATAATATAAATGGTTAAATTTGGCGGAGTAATGGAATTATATGTAATTAATAAGTAAGATGGAGTATTGAATTACAAGAATTGCCAGTGATTAACTATAAAAAGGTAGGCTTTCGGTCAACGTTGTGCTTTTATCAAATACATTAACAAAAAGATTTTTATATCATCAGATAGAGTATGAAATTGTCTTTAAGAATATTTAAACGGTTTTTGACCGAGTTCGTTGAATTTCTAGAAATTTGCGACCAAATTTGAAAATTAGCCGATGGCTATCTCTGAAAAGGTACGTTTCCCGTCAAGATTGTGCTTTTATTTAATATTTTAACAACACGATATTTCAGTCGGGAAGCCAGTGACGCAGGAGAGTTCCATCTAAAAACAAAGTCACGTGACTTCGCGTCATTTTTGATGAAAAATGACGTTCAACCCTTCGGTTAAAATACGTCGGTTTACAATAAATACGTACGCTTGAAATCAATTAAAATATACGGAATATGTCTATGGATAAATAGAAATGTATTGCATCACTTCAGTTTTTATTTTTATAGTGCACAAACATCGAATTTTGCTACTTGAAGTGGACTCAATTTCAAAACAAATGTCGAGGTGGTTCTATTTAAGTCAGAAAATTAATTAAAACAATATGATGGCTTTCTGTAACAGCCATTGCCTGAGGAAATCATCTAGGATCATTATCATACCGACAACTAGTGTCAATGTCTTGTGGGATGCAATTGTGTCACTTAGTTCTACACCCACCTTGATCGATCGATCATTTGCCAAACATCGAAATTCATTGTCTTTCGGAACACATCGGTGGTGTTTCTTAACATCAACAATAAACGACACACAAGCGTACATCCGAAAAGGATATATCATTTGGGAAAGGGGGTACTTTTTATGACTTTTTTTTATTTTCTTGTACATTAATACCGTATTTTTCAATTATTTTTATTCCAATATTGTTTTAAGCAATGTGCATATTGTAATTTAGACTGGGGAATTTCTATTTATCATCACTTAAATTGAAAAAAAAATCTATCAGATTTGTTGGGTGAAAGCACAGGGGATGTACAACAATTATGAATTAATAATTTCAATTTAATTTAATTTCAATACAACAGGTACAAGATTATATGAAATATTTTGATAGAAAGAAAGAAATGTGTGGAAAAAATAAAAGCATGTAAACATAAATTAAGAAAAAATATGAAAATATTAAGAAAAAAAACATGTAAAAAAATGAATAATTTTTTTAAAATCTAAGAAAAACCTGAAACCTTGAGACAAAAAGGGGCATAAAAAATTGTATTCAGATATCTTAACCCTTCCTATTACATCAAGGCAAACTAAAAAAAATCAGTGTAAGCAAATATTTTTCTTGAAATTAGGAACTTTTATTATCTGAATGAAAGCTACCAAGTTTTATGTTTATCTCACATTATATCAATGTATTTGGAATATTCATATGTGTGACACAACTACAAACTAGCTTTTATAACATATACAGGCGGTTAGGTTGTAATAACTCTTTCACCAGGACATTCACAAAATTACCAGCATTTACAAATATGGGTACTTAGCTTGCAATAATTCTTTCTCCAGGACATTCACAAAAATACCAGCATTTACAAATATGGGTACTTAGGTTGCAATAATTTTCCCCCATAACATTCACAAACAGAATGACTAGCAATTACATAAAAAGACACACACAAACTGATTAGCATTCACTTAAAAGACACATGAAAGGACAAACCAGAATTCCAAATTTCACTAAGTAAATAAAATGACTAGAATGAATATGCTTTCTGTTGGCAAAATAATCAAGTACATGTATTGGTTAATATTGTTTTAAATTGAAGTTTAAAAAACTATTTTATTTGATCCAACGACTGGATAAAAGTTAATAAAGGGGCAA
>MJUT01025190.1:298018-359309 GCA_002080005.1 Gigantidas platifrons
TGATATTTTTATAATGAATTTATTAAAACTATTGCATTTACGGAAAATTAAACCCATTACACAAAAATATAGATTGTTGAACTTAGTAATTTTTTGGTGAATTTGACAAAAAGGGTACATGGTTTGTCCGCGCAACTCCTCCTAAAGTTTTTACGATAGGAAGTTTTTTTTTGCAGATCATTTGTACATACATCAAAGATGTGCATGTGGTAAGGATTTTGATTTTCATGAATTTTTACCAAAATATAGACTGCTGAACTTAGTCTTTTTTGGTGAATTTGGCTAAAAGGGTACATGGTTTGTCCACCCAATTCCTCCTACAGTTTTTACGCTAGGAAGTTTTTATATTGTAGATTGTTTGTACATATATCAAAGATGTGCATGTGGTAAGGATTTTGATTTTTTTGCATTTGTACTAAAAATATAGATTGTTGAACTTAGCCATTTTTGTGTGAATATGGCAGAAAGGGTACATGGTTTGTCTGCGCAACTCCTCCTACAGTTTGTAAGTTAGGAAGTTTTTACNTTGCAGAACATTTGTACTCATATCAAAGATGTGCATGTTGTAAGGATTTGGATTTTCATGAATTTTACCAAAAAATATAGATTGTTGAACTTCGTTATTTTTTTTTATTTGTGAATTTGGCTGAAAAGGGTACATGGTTTGTCCGTGCAACTCCTCTTACAGTTTTTATGGTACGACGTTTTTATTTTTGTTGAATGTGATTAAACATTATAATTTGACAAATAATATATTTTCCGTGTAGACTTAGTTTTCAATAATCTTGGACACAGTCAGAGTGAAGCGGGGGGTATTAATCCCGCTATGCGGACAGTTCTAGTTTTCTTTATCAACAAAAAAAAATCGTTTTTGATGAATATTGTTCAGATCCTCAGAATATTATACAAGAATTATTGTCTTTTCTTGTTATATGGAACAGCCTTGCATTTACTTTGTCCTCAGAATCCAAGTCAGTGTTTGATCCATCATAACTTTCTTTAGTACATCTAATGTCGTACAATTCTGTCTTCTCTTGGATAGTATTTGCGTCTAAACTTTCAGTCTTCTGCTTCCTATTGGCGTCAATCCAGATTCGTCCGGCATCCCCACCGCATCCAAAATTTTATATAATTAATGTCCTTCACTTGCCTCAGTTCACGTTCATGTGGCATAACTGACATAAAGTTATTGTCCAAATATTTAACTGTATGTAAACCACAGGAAAACAGCAAAAAAATCTTCAAAATGTTTGGTATCAATATGTTTATGCATATTTACAAAAAAAAGTTTCAAGTATTTTTTTAAGTCTTCTCAAATTTACATTAAAAAATTTCTTTCAAGTATGAATTTTTGAACACTTTTCTAAGGGTTCATAAACCCAAATAGACAAAGTGATTATTATTAATTAATCAAACTGATGTAAACATACCAGTGAGTATTAATTCACCTCAAAGGCATATTATGTACAGATAGATAGAGAAATCAAACAGGTTTTGAGAAATATATGAATTCAATAAAGGGAATGACAGACACTTTACATTCATGTTAATTAAATATTTTGAAAAATCAAAATTTAACGCTGACTTAATCATTATAGTTCTGGTTGGTTGACGATGGACCCCTCAACAATAGTTGCCCTATAGCAAAGATTGGAATGTGCATCCCATATTGAAGAAAACTGGCAAATGAATACACCTCATTGGCTACAATGTCGCTCGATGTGGACGATAAGTCATTACCACCGATTTGTAAATAAATAAATAAATCGTGAATTAAACGTTCGATAGTAAGACCACCCTGAGCACGACATAATATCATAAAACGAGCAGGGTGGAGTCTTGCATTATGATTGACGTGGTTATTGTTCATATAACCCCTTAATCTGCTTATAAACTGTGTCCCAGTAGCGAGGTCTGACAAACAATAGTCAGGTGGTCTGACGATTAATTGAACATGACGCCACCCATCGCCATTTTAATTTGACCATAATAATATTAACAAAAATAATACTCATAATTAGCAAATATAGCCTGTTAATATTATAATCCAATCCTTATGAATTCCATCTGATTTGTGACATTACAATTTAAATAATACGTGACTGGTAGCAAATAAACAAAACATTGATTATGATAGTAAACTTTAAATCCACCCTGCTTTGTGTTGATCATAAATTGATGACACAAGGTGACAAACTCATTTTTATTTTTACTTAAAATTAGCAATAAGTTAATTATTTGCACCAATTCCTAAATAAACCTTCATGAAATTAAATTTTTTTAAATTAATTTCAATGTAACTGAATTGATCTAATTAAGACATGTGATCTAATTACTCATAATCAGATAATATAATAACATGTCTTGCCTCGCATACATTCTTTTATTTGCAATAAATATTATTATTTCTAACGGTCTAAGTTAATAATGAAACATTTTCACGCCACGATATGGCTGAAATATTACTAAAGTTTAATCTACACACCTCACGTTTTAATTCAGTATCTATTTTTTAGTTCTTCAATACGTAATTTATCAGTAGGGTGTGGTTTGTTGTAAGTTCTTACGGAATAAGCTGGCGTTTCAAGAAGTCTCGAATTTGGGAATCATTGTCTCATCAATTCTCTAATATAACTGGTGAGGAATATGATAATAAAGTATATTGCCTCGTCATTATGTGCTGTTAAATTTAAATCCCCTTTCTTGTTTCTAGTTGTTAGGTTGCAAGTCTCTAGCCACACGTATAGATGTACATTTCCGATATTATTGGTTCTAGCATGTATATTTCTACTCAGAAATTCATAACTATCATGAATGCGGGAGCTCCCCTTACACCAGAATCTTATGGTTCGGTCTATATGACTAGTAATTTGATCTCTGATATAGGAGCCCTAACTGTCCGACAATATCACCGGGATGCGTTGTAATTGCCCGTTCATATTAACAACTGGTCTTTGTAAGTACTTAACGGGTTTCCACTCCGACATTTACGGGTTTCCACTCCGACATTTACGGGTATGTTTATACGCTTTGGCCTTCTTTTGATAGTTGACGGTTTCATCAAATCTCAACACAAAAATGTCAGGATTTAATGGACACAAAAAGTAAAATCTGGTCTATGCCCTTCTCTGCATTGTGAATATATAGGATACAGTGCGGATATATACAGATTATATGTGTAGATATGGATGATATGGTCTACTGATCAGCAGGGTTAATTATGACTAACTACGTAACTATTTGTGAGCAAGATGTAAATAATGTCAGTGACGGAAATAAGTTTTGCACAATGAAATCGCACTAACGTAGGTATTTAGACAGTTAAACCTATGATGGATAAATGATAAATGTTATCTCAAATACCAATTTCTTGAAACTTTTAATCTAGAAATCCAACATGGCGGCGACGGAACGGAGTGGTCTAAAATAGATTTTCGTTCAAAAGTTTATGTAAATGACATTCGGGTCGGTTTAAAATTTACAGCCATGTAAGAATTTTAGACGCATTCAATTTAGAAACTATTCAATGTAAAAACCTAAGAAAAAATAGATGTAATTGGTAATGATTTGGGTCAATGAAAACTTGACATAATCTACAATGTTTTAATTAATTAATTGTATACTCGCCATTGTCTTTACCGCTACACACAGATAGCGACGTGCACCCACTTTTAGGTCCTTTTTCACATTCGATTGTGATGTAATCACTTTCCGAATCACTAGAAAATTCTTAACTTAGCGTATCTCCGATAGGGACTGTTACGATGAAAAAAATGTCCTGGTGTTAGTGGACCTGTTTCATCTTGAAATGTAGCTCCCAATCCACAATGTTCGAATCACTAGACTATTCTTCACTTAAGAGCGTCTGTGCTGGCGACTGTAACGATGAAACGATTTTGTGGTGCTGGTGGGTGTATTTCCTGTTGACATTTATTTTCACATTCGTTTGTGGTGAAATCACTAGAGTATTCTTTACTTAGAGTGTCTATCCTTGGGCCTGTTACGATTTAAAAATGTCGTGTGGGAGGTGGATCTGCTTCCTGTTGACATTTATTTCCCCATCCACATTCGTATGTGATGAAATCACTTTCCGAATCACTATACTATTCTTCACTTAGTGTCTGTGCTGGCGACTGTTTCGACGAAAAAATGTTCTGGTGTTAGTGGACCTGTTTCCTATTGACATTTAGTTCCCAATCCACATTCGTTTGTGATGAAATCAATTTCAGAATCACTAAACTATTCTTCACTTAAAAGTGTCTGTTCTGGGGACTGTTTCGAGGAAAAAATGTTCTGGTGTTAGTGGACCTGTTTCCTCTTGAAATTTAGTTCCCAATTCACATTCGTTTGTGATGAAATCAATTTACGAATCACTAGCATATTCTTCACTTAGAGTGTCTGTGTGTTGGGCACTGTTACGATGTAAAAAATATACTGGTGTGTGTGGATCTGTTTCCTGTTGACATTTAGTTCAATGTGACTTTCATGTTAATAATATTATGAACTTACATGTAGTAAACAATAAAATAGTAATTGTATATTTGTTTGAGTTAATTTATATTAAATTGCAAGCAAATCATGAACAAACTTATTTCAGAATCTTTGCATACATGGAGCCACTGTGCATGGACCTCTCCATTTTGCCCTACTAAAGGGAAGCTACTCTGTAAAACGAAAGGTCATTATGGAATAAAATCAATAAATGTGAAAGTGGTCTATTGGAAGTTTTCAAATTAAACCATCTATGAAAAATTGTTTGTTATGCCGTTTCCCAACAGACTCGCCCAAAATCAGTCCTACCCAAAACATTGTATTAGTGTTTTTGAACACAATTGTTTTCCCTCACGTTTTATGGCAGGTTTTTACAACAAAAATGTGTGTTTTCGCAGTTTTGAAGAAGAAAAAAGATCAAGTGCTTACCTACTGTTTTGCCCAGTTAACCATGAAGTATAAACGCCACAATCAAATTCAAAAGTTTAATTACAAAGAATTGTATGGTGCTGACATCAGTTCAGAGTGGTGAATGCTTTCGGGTATTATGTGTTTACTTTCAATAACTCGTTTCCTCTGTTCCGACACATATTGCTCTATACGACTACTAACAACACTGTCTGTTACTTCGGAGCGTTTATCTGACTATATCGCCACGCTCTGCCTGCAAAACTTTAATTTCAGCTTCCACAGCATTTATAACTCACTTATATATTTAAGTTGAGTATGCATGTAAGATGATGAAGATCAGCAATTCGTAATTATCCAATTCAGTAAGTGTCTGCTAAGGAAAGGTTTAAATAATTTGACGACAGGGCCATACCATATGAGTGCCAAATATTGAATAGGTACAAGTTAGGGAAGACATAAATACTAAGTACTGAAAAACACATGTTTATTAAAATCATACTAAACTAGTTATATACAACATGGCAACTGGGGACTTATACAACTGCATAGTAAACCTAAATGAAAACAAAGAATCATCTCCATACAAAGGGAGACTACTCAATTAATTCTTGGGAATGAGAAAACAAAGAATCATCTCCATACAAAGGGAGACTACTCAATTAATTCTTGAAAACTTGGGAATGAGAGAAAAAATTCTTTCAAATTTACCAAATTTTGTATCGAAATAGCCAAACCATTAATTGAAGGATAAATTGATAATTTAAGTATAGTATAAAAGAAAAACAGAAATATAATTGACCATATGTCAGAATAGTATCATAGAAAAGCAAATTAGATCATACGTAAGCATGGTGTCAAATATAAAGCAAATTAGACCATACGTAAGCATGGTATCAAAAATAAACTATACGTCAGCATGGTGTTAAATGACAGACAAATTCAACCATACGTCGGCATGGTGTCAAATGAAATATAATGGCACAATTAACCATACGTCAGCATGGTGTCAAAAAGAGGCAAATTAAACCATACGTGAGCATGGTGTCAAAAAGTGGCAAATTAAACCATACGTCAGCATGGTGTAAAAAATGGGCAAATTAAACCATACGTCAGCATGCTGTCAAAAAAGGGGCAAATTAAACCATACGTCAGCATGGTGTCAAAAAGGGGCAAATGAAACCATACGTCAGCATGGTGTCAAAATGTGGAAAAATTTAACCATACGTCAGCATGGAGTCAAATGAAGGCTAAATAAACCATGCGTAAGCATGGTGTCAAAACTTGAAAATTAAACCATACGTTAGCATGGCATAAAAATATAGTAAATTAACTATACACAAACACAAAATCTCAAAAAAGAAAATGAAACCATACGTCAGCATGGTGTCAAGTGAAAGGCTAATTAAACCATACGTCAGCATGGTGTCAAATAAAAGGGTAATAAAACCATGCGTCAGCATGGTGGTACATGAAAGGCTAATTTAACCATACGTCAGCATGGTATCAAAATGGAAATAAAACTATGCGTAAGCATAGTATTAAATGACATGTATCAAAAGGTAAAAATGTAACAATTCAATATAGTTATTACACAATATAAAATACAAAACTAAAAATAAATTAAACCTACAGTACATCTCTATTACATGTCAACTATGTATACATGTACAAATATTAAAAACAAAACCTAACTGTTGACTAAGTCCCCATATGGCACTGACAACAAGGAGAGTGGTGGGGAGGTGGTGGCAAAGTTTGAATCAATAAAATTACTATAAATCTGCAGCGTATGCAACAAAGAATTTGACTGATGACGTAGCACACAAACCGAAATGTAATACACAGTATTACGTCACAGCCATCTGGTAACTGTAGCCTGGGAAAAGGCTGAAGCCAGTAACAAGTATGATAGATAAGATTCGTGATAAACTCCAATTATTTAATAATTGTAATTTTACTTCTTCCTCAGCTTTAAGATTTGTGAGTTTCGCTTCTATTTCTGCATGTTTTCAATCCCTCTGCTTCAATTGTCGATTTCAGTTTCAAAAGTTCCGCTTCACGGTTAGCATATTCTAATTTAGGACGAGCCGATTCAGCTTTGGTTTTTCGTTCTGACAGGGTTGATTTTTCAGCAGTAGATCATTTAGATGTTTTACTACTAGCCTTGGAACTACCTTTTCCACTCTTCGACTTTGTCTTAGTAATTGTCTTTTCTGTTAATTCTAATCTTCTAAGTAACATGGAAACAAGTTCTGTTTTGGTGTTTTCGGTTCGTTTCGTTCTACAAAAATTCATAAATTCTTCTGATTCATGTATGAATTTCGAAAAGGTATCTTTTTTCGGTTCAATATCTTCAAATCTGCTTGTTCACCAGACTTAATCACATGAATATTTTCATCATGTCGCCCTTGTAAATGTGACAACCGCTTTGTTCTGCCATACACAAACCTATTGGCGCTTGAGCCACAAATAAAAAATTATCTAATACACGTACACAATCTTAAGAAAAATTTAGGTCAAAACTATTTGCAATCTTATAAAACATGTCTTTATTATATTAGGCTGTCCTTGAGAACTGTTTTATATCAAGTTCAGGAAATCAATCTCTAATCATTCACAATAGTTGACCTCAACAAGTATTCACATGATGTCTACCGACAGGACAATTGTCAAGATTGTTCATATCCTTCAATGTTAAGTACATAAACTTCAATTGTTCAAAGTCAACTTAGCATTCAGACTGCAATTTACAAATCACTGAATGAAAGCATCAGCTTTCTCCTAAACTGCTTCGCTGTAGGTTCATATAACACTTTAATAACAGCATCTTTGTTTTCCCGTGAATCATCAGGTATATCGTGCCAGTAATAAGATCTTCACCATTTACACTAGTCACTCTCATAAATGACAAATAGAGACTATTGTCATCCATATCTCGAACACATGCCACAAATGGTACAAACTTTCCTCCTTCTGACCATATCTTGGCCTGTACACATCCTCCAATTTGAAGGCTTTTATCTTGAGAGCTGAAATTAAAAAGAATACACATGTATTAATAAAATCAAAGAATAGTACATACGACATATCAAAATGAAATTCTGACGTGATTAGTACTATATATTTATATTGATATATGTAATTATTAGGCTTCCTGAACATGATTGGGGACTGGGTTCTAAGCTAACACCTACTTCGGTTTGTATTTCACCCAACTTCATGTCCTGATACTCTTGGCAATGATTGATAACTATAGTTGCATGTATCTGTATTAATAATACTACTAACTGTCTATATTTTCTATTTCTCAAATAATCTGCACCCTTTTATTGCATGAACATGTATGATAACTAACCAACATATACAAACTAATCTAGTCTCACTATCATTACTACTAGATTGATTAGCAGGTGAGGGTGTTGCATGTACTATGCATCAGTTAAGGAAAATAAGCAGTTCTAATGATGTTAATATTGCTCCACCAATCTGTGACCTTGAAACTTGGCGTGTATGTTGTAGATTGACTTGCTAGTGGCATCTGACAAGTACAGAACACAGAAAAATACGAATATTCTCCAGAAGTCTAATTTGCATGTAGCACATTTCGAGCCATTACACTTTTAAAGACACAAACAAAAGTCTGGTTTGTGGTTGGCACAAAAAGGTGGTCGAGTTAGAGAAGAGGGGCCTGCTGTGATTTTTGTAACAATCTTAAATAATGAAAACTGTTTCTTGCAGTTGTAAAAGTCTGATGTTTTAACTATTTAATGGTTGAGAATGGCCATTCATTCTATCCAAGTATTCCTGCCAGAAATCCACGGTACTGACCGAACCTGTCTAGATATTTGTCTCAAATTTTCCAGACGCAACAACTGGGAATAACCCTTCTGTTACCAGCTCCCAGGTACCCGGATTCCATAAAATGAATTGCCTGTAGGCTACATACCTCTTCCCTCTGTTGAAATCGTCATCACATCCTGCTGCTAATACATCTTGTCGATATCTTTGAGCAACAAGGAGGACAACTTCATCTAGCACAACAAGGTCAAAGTCCTGAAACGTAAGCGAATATAATTAAGCTGCATGGATATTATATGCAGTTCTTTCATTAAACAATGGTATACTGATTATCAAAGATATGAATAATTATAAAACATGTTGAAGAATAAAGAATAGTTACAGTAGTACACACTTGAAAATATTTTACCAATTAAGATTATTTGGTCTTTAGTTAAACTCATATAGGAATATACCATAGCCAGAAAACATTAGCATAAATAAATGGAAAAGTAAAAACAAACATGCAAAACTGACACCCTAACACAAAAACATGACTGCTCAGTATATGCACTGGTGGGGTTAAACTAGTTTCTTGGTCCAAACCTCCTCTTTTAGTGAAATGATGCAGTCATGTATTCTAATGGGAATACAATTTTTGTTTTCCAACTGCGTGTGTAAGTAGAAATGAGATACTTGAAACCTAGAATAACAGTTCTGTGGGGATGTGTCTGCTTCGGTTGGCATTTCCCTGCAGTGTGTGCATCTGCACCAGGTAAGTGGTGGCTCATTGTCGGGCCTGGGATCTGAGTGGTATCCTCCTTGCTCTTCTGTTGACATCGCACATTCTTCTGATCAGACCGTCTTTTGTCTCCTCTGTCAATGTCGAGATCCGTTCCTAAAATGATTATTTCAATGTTGGATAACTTGTCATACGGTAATGGACATTGCCATTATATCTCGCATGCCAAACTAGCTTGAAAATACGTTGTCGGGGCATAAAAACGACTTATTGCCCGAGGAAAAAGTGGCTTGGAAGTTATTACCTACAGAAAATCGCTTTGGTTTTAGTAAAGATTTCATACTGTTTTGGAGCAAAAGCGACTGAAAATTTATATTTCATTTTTTACGCGCTTCGAAATTTTGTCTCAAGTGAAAAAATATTATGTACATATATGGAGAGGAATTCGAAAATACAGTTTATTTATTTCACACACAAACTATAACATTGCATTTTCAACTATGTGGAAATATTATATATACCCTCAGCTGTGTATCTCTCTTCCCTTGCAGAAATGAATTTTGTGACTATTTTAATACAAATGGACAAGTTGACTGGCAGTGGGATATGATATAATCAAATATATTCATTCTATACTTACAAGATTATTGTTAGCTTTTCTTGGCACAACTTGAGTCCTCAGGAAATTATCAAGGCTGTCATAAAATGGCCATTTACTTTTGTAAATGTCATCATTCCCGGCCCCACTCCTCTTTGACTGTGTTACCTTCTTCAGTTCTTTGCTGTAGTATGAACGTAGGCTTTTCAACTTTTCGGCAATTTGGACAACTGAAAAAGATTATAACAGTTATGTAATACACAAACAGGGGGCAGGGGGGGTAAATAATTTATGAAACTGCATTTTAACTTATAATTGATAGGATAAGTATTGAGAGAGGTTGGCGCCGTAAAACCTGATTCAATCCACCATTTCTTTAGTCAGGATCATTGCGGTTTTCCAGTTTCCCGGTTGTTGACTGATTTTGTCTGTTTATTGATTTATGAGTTTTGAATTTCCCTTTGGAAGATTGCTCTGTGTTCGGTAATTTTGTTATTACCCTTATTTATCTTTTCATGTAAATATCAATCGATGAAACGTAAAAAAAACTTTACCGAGATATTTGTGAAAAACAAAAAAGGCTGCTTACAATCAAAAGCATCATTCATCCCTTTTATCCTTTGCAAGGCAGCATCTCTTTTTTATTTTTTATTTGGGGTGGGGGGTAGTTTTCAGAAGAGATATTCCACAGATCATCGTCTTGTTCAAAAAGATAAATTAATTGATCTGTTTGATCTCTGGTCATCACGATCTCTTTTCTTTTTGTAGCCATTTTCTTTGTTTATATTATACACGAGGTTGCATGATGCATTTACCTTTGACCCTCTTTTCCAGGCTTCTGATTGGGTCATATTATCAAACTCCCATACCACACATTTTGGAATAGAGCAGTACAAAGTCAAACATATATGTTATCATAAAAATTGTATATGTCAAATAATTAGCCAGTACATATGTTATTATTTGTAGTATACTATTAATCTTATATGATTAAGCTCTTCGTGTGTACCGGCCTTAACACTTGTCCTCTTTGTCTCACAACTTAGTATGATTTATCTTCATATTGGCTAGACATTTTACTCTCTTCTGTTCGCAATAACATAACATTTTGTCTTATTCGATAGTTTTGAAAGTCGTTGCTCATTCTTTTGTCCGCATAGTATTTCATTTTTTGTTTCCACTCTTTGTCTCTGTTTTTTTAACAAATTTTGTAGTTTGAATTTTAACATTTCTGGCACCTTTGTCATAACGGTTCTATTAAATAAAAGTTATGCTGGTGTACGACCCGTTGTTATATGTGGAGTGTTTCGGTATTGTAATAAAAACGTATAAAGTTCGTTATGCCAGCTTTTGTTTTCAGCTCGGGCTGCTCTGATAGCTTTCCTTAATGACTTATTAAAGTTCTCTACTAGTCCACTTGCTTTTGTCCAATAAGGGGTTGCACGTGTATGTTTAATCCCAAATTCCTCTAAATACGACTTGAATTATTCTGATATGAATTGACTTCCGTTGTCTGACACAAGTTCGTTACATATTCCATGCACAGCAAATATTTTTCTTAACTTGTTTATAATTGTAGCACTAGTAACTGAATGAACAATTTCGACCTCTGGGAATCTTGAGTAATAGTCGATCACAACAAGAAGGTATTCATTGTTTGTAAACAGACTGGTTAAATCAATTCCAAGTTTTTTCCACGGACGGTCTGGTAGTTTGGTTGTATTTACCGGCGGTGCTTGAGTTGGGTTTCCCATAATTTGACATACATGACACAGTTTTATCATTTCTTCTAAAACTTTATCCCATCCTCGTCACCAATGTAATATCCGTGACCGGGCATTAAATATAGACAGTGTTTGTTTCTACATATCTAATCTAGAATTTAAGCTATTGATACAAAGTAACATAAAGAGTACATAACATGCAAACACCATTTACATGTGCTCCGCCCACTCACTCTCGTTGGTTACTACAATTTCATTCATAAATATGTATGTTACATCAACAAGATATTATATTGAAGGAACAAGATTATGTTTTTCTAGCATGGCCTTAATCATCTACCGTACATATATTATCAAATGTTTCCTCTAATTGTTTTAATACTGCCTATGCACCCCGCGGAAGTCGTCACCACTCGGGGACACGATATTCCCTTATTTTTCAAAACTACGACAAAATTGCATGGAATGCTTTGGCTATTAGTTTATAATTGATTATACATTCATTTGATGTATATCCAAATGAGACAACCACCCGCCGAATTTGTATAACATTCTAGGACTAAATCGCCGGAAAGTAAGTTGATTTGAGCAGATAAATGATCGAAGAAAGGATTCGTGATAACTTTTAGATTGATAAAGGCTTTATAGTTATAATATAGCGACCCCTGTGAGAAATTTTGTTAAAATCCTAGAATCTAAATATTCTTTCTCCGATTTGTCCTGAATATAAATCGAAGATGGTGTTTTTCAAACGACTGTTTGCTACAGAAGGGGACATTTTGTGATGATATATAACAGATTAACTGAAAATAATAGCTGAATGACAAGATACAATTTTTTCGTATATTTGAATAAAATGGTTCTCCAGTCAACGAGTACCTGTAGTCGTCACTATGTTTTGAGAGATTACTCCCGCCATCAATGAAATTTAGTTGAAACTGTAAACAACAGTACATGCACAAACACTATATATATTATAATTTTCATTAAAGATGGAATGTTGATATTAAAAGGAATAAGAGCCAGTTGGGATGTGTACTGGATACTATAAGTTATTTACGTTCCTATCCGTAGATATGGAGATTTTGACAACCTGAAGTAACCAAGTACACCATGAGGTGAAAGGTTTTTTTATGCCCGGGGTTTTAACACAATCAAACTTTGTTATAATATTCAAGTCGGAGATAAAATCTTATGTTATGGAGATTTACTGTCATTTAATAGATGCCAACTCCTTTTTGGTGCAATCAGTAACATTTCAGATGACTGATTTTGTTCAGTAATCATGATTTTTCATAAAATTTTACCATAATCGTACTACAGACTAGACGCAAAGTGACGATCAAATGATTTCCTTTATTTGTGACAACTAGATGCAAAATTGATGAGCAACAAAAAGAAATAAAAAGTAAAAAGTGTTAATACATGTATGTTCACTTACACATGTATTCTATGTTTCAACTTACTGTCAATTAAAATTTCCTGAAGTGGCCCTTCCTCACCCTCCCATAGAATAATTAATGTCTAATTCTGGAGTGCCTGATATGTTGCTGACTTGGCACTTCTCAACTTTTTTGTTGTATATGTGTGTTCATAGCACTTTTTGTCCATGGATGTCATGTATGTTTTCAGTACCATTAAAGAGGATAGAGTGGAAACTGAAAGATTTTGACGAGTTTTAGTTCTGTTCTTCCTAACCTGACTAAACATTCTCTCACTATCTGCATTTCTATGAGGAAATACTAATATTCCAAGCATTTGGTTTGCAAGTTCTGAAAATTTTGGCTTTCCGTCAAGCCCCTTAATTTGGGAAATCTTACTCCAAGATTTGTCTATTCTATCTTCTTCTATAATGTCAGCTGACAGCTTCTCAATTTGATAATGAGAAAATTGGATTTCAATTTGATCTTTGCCATTGTTGTCATCGGATATATGTAACACTGAAAACTTGTCCATGAAATATTCCACTGATGAGAACTTTTGGCTTGTTCTAAGTTTGATATCTGCCACTTCAGCATGCTGTAACAAATGGTCATTCACAGGAAGCTTTTTAATGATATAGTCACAAGCAATCATAAAGTAATTCATGACTGACTGAAAAAATGCTGTTTCTTCATCACTTGACAATTTAATTTGTTTCAAATACAATCTAGTGTCTGCTCCAATAATCATGTCATATCTGCTTTTCTGATACTTTCTTTCAGAGTATTTTACTTTAACCAGATTACTTGCAGATGAAATTGCATCAGGTTTTACAAATCTAGTATATAAGTCAGTAAGAAGTCCTAACACTTCTCTTCTTAAAACATGTATCAAAGGTTTGTCACTCTGCAACAAGGTGTTCAATTTGTCAAATAAAGGAATTGATTGTTTGATAAAAAGACAGTACAGCTTGGACTTTGAACTACTCAATAAATTGTGCACCCTTTCTACTTTTGACGGTAAAGTGACCTCCTTTGGTTTGGGCTTCGGTTGAACACCACTTGACGCTTGCTTTGCCATAAACAGATGGATTGCTAGGTTTGGAGGAAGCAACAGTTTTAGCATTAGAACCAGTGAGTTTTGATTTAGCTTTAGGCTTAGATTGGGAGGTTGATACAGAGACAGTCTTAGCCTTCTCTTTACTTTTGTCAGCCGTGCCAATTTTATTACTTTCTGGGTGAGTATTTTTCTTTTGTTTTTCTTTTCTATTTCAAATTCCTTTTTGAAACAAAAATGTTCTTTACATCCCACTGTTCAAAAAGTCTGTCTAAGCACTTTCCTAATGACATCCACCTAGTAGCTACATGTTTAAGGATTTTATGGGCTTTAATTTCACACATTAATTGACAGCTGTTCAATTCTAAATTGCGCTTAGAACTTTTATCTAATTAATAGTAGATATCGATAAGCAAGTCTTCAAATTTGATAGGTAATTTTTCAGCTGCCTTCTGTGCGGCAATGTGTACTAGATGACATGGGTAACCACTAATAAAGACTGATCCATTCTGGTCGGCTACAAAGTTTGCAACACCTTTACGTTTTCCTGTCATAAATAAGGGTAATAACAAAATTACAGAACTCCGAACAATCTTCCAAAGGGAAAGTCAAAACTCATAATTATATAAACAGACAAAATCAGTCAACAACCGGAAAACTGGGAAAACCGTAATGACCCTGACTTGGTACAGGCATTTCCAAAGAAATGGTGGGTTGAATCAGATTAGACGGTGCCAAAGCTCCTGCTTTCATTACGGTTCAAAGGTTCCGGCTGTCACTATAACAACATTTATAACAATACTGGAAAAAATAGGTAAAATAGTATTCAACGCAGTACTACATTCACTGAGGAGGGTGGAACATCTATCGTGAACCATCTCCATCAATAACCACGAGTCCCCTGAATCATTATCACCACCAAATGATAAACTATTTTTTCCATGGAATGTCATGTTTTAAAAACTCCCTGTTCATCAAATTAAAAATGTGTTCACCAGTACAACTTTCATTACAGCTAGGCATTGACAGAAGATCAGTCATTATCTTATCAATATCTTTATTAAAATATCTAATTACAAGAGGATATAGTTGGGTGTTGACATCATTACTGCCATCAGTAGCACAGGCATACGGAGTATTTTGCAGTTTTTCTGTTATACCCCGTAAATCGGGAAATTTTGTTGTAGGGATAATTTGCCGCTTTTAACTAAACGTGGGGTTGTTAGATTTTGGTGTGTTAAAATTTGGCACCTCGTGTCAGTACGGTTTAATTTTGGCACCAAAATAAAACCCATTGATGGAAACTGAAACGAACATTCGGTATGTAAAAAAGTAAAGTATTCAACTGAATGAGATGCACTACAAATCAGATACCGGTACGGAACCGTTTAGTTCCGTCTTCACGAACTCTGAACTAAAAGAGAATATGTTACATGCTAAAGAAGTGTTATTATTTAATAAATGGCATCACCAAGTTGAACAAAAATATCATGTTTTACTATTTACAAATGCAATCAAAGTCTAATTGCTACTGATTATCAGTTACACTGTCAAATATAAAGCCAACATGATCAGCAATCCCAGCCTCACGGAATCCGTTAAATACAATCTTTGGATTTGCCTTTAAATAATCAAAGGCAGAAACTAGCAATTTTGCGCTTAATGGCTTTATAGTAGACATTCTCAGATCTACAACCACTTCTGTGTTGTCATCTAGGCTTTTTGCTACTTTATCTGCATAGTAGTCCTCAAACGCATTACGCATTCTATCCTTCACGCACTTTTGGACACTTAAATCCATCGGTTGTAGTTTTACAGTACAGTTAGGTGGGACGTAAATATATACTAGTTTCTTCAATAATAAATATTGTCTAAAGTCTTCCCCGAGCTGTGCACTAAAGAAATCCAAGATAAGTCCTTTTTCTCCAAGAGGGAGGTCCAGGTTTTCTCGATAATGCCCATTACATACGGTACAATTATATTGTCCACATACTGGTAAGAAGTCTCAGTATTGGCCCAATGATTTGGAGTGTGAGTTATATGCCAATCAACTGGATATTCATATTTGGATTGGCACTGATCAGTTTACTCCTGATAGATGACTTGTGGGGGTAGAACATCACCACTGAGGGATCCAGCCATAACTCCTACAAGATGGTTATACTTTATTACAACATTCCGTGTATATAATATAATATTAATATCAAATCAAAACTTCATACAATCAAATACATAGAATTAAGATGATATCAGTTATTTGTTGTTCAAGTCATGATGCATATACCGTATACTGAAATACAGTAACACAAGTATTGTGTAATGTTGTATAATGAATGTAAATGCAATATATTTAAAATATTGTACGGAAGCTTCACAAGGCCTTGGATTTTGGAAAATTAATCAATCTGTTTAACCAGCTGTGTCAAACACCTTTGTGGTAGTTTTATCCTTTTGTATTGCTCCAAACCAATTAGAAACATACATTAATACACACAAACAAAGAGATTTGCAAATTAACAATATTATATTGTGCCGACATTTAACAGCTTGATACAGTATGTTACCGACCCAACACTACAGAGACTTGGTGTTTGTTAGGTCAGTTCATAAAAGAACCAACAATGAAGTTAAAGGCAATGGCGGCGTTTCGGTATTGGCTGTTTTGGGAAACTGGGGAGTTTTACCTGTTACCTGCTCTACACGTGAAAACAATATACGTACACGATTTATCTCCCTTACCCTGGTAACCAATACAATATAAATTCTTTGGCACGGCTGAGGGATAAAAGCAGAAATTACATGTACATAAAAGGGAGGAGAGCTGCCGTTTACCAAAGTGAGATACATGCATAATACACAACATAAAAAAACCAATAAATATGAAATAAGAATAAAAAGATGCTACCTGTATAGCCTTGGACTAAGTTACTTACTATCTTTTATAAACAACCGCCACAATATAACTGAAATATTGTTGAAAGTGGCGTTAAGCAGCATGAACCAAAACAAACCATCTTTTATACATTTCCTAACAGAGCTTACCACGATGCATCATCTTTCATGACAGATATTTTAAAACATTTAAATGGTTGTTAAACTGTTTATGGAGAATACAAAGAATATCATAAAAGTGGTTAAAACTGTGCACCAGAATATTTATGCAATCTTTTTACTACGATGTTAAAAAATATACAGATTATTCCGAGATCATCCGAAAATGTTCCAAGGGCGAATTCAAGTTTCATGAAAAAAAACACCAAAATGTTTCATTTCTCAGGTACTATTCTACTCACACAGAATTGTTTCAAAAAGAAATATATGGAATTAATGATGAAAAAGAAACCGGCTTTGTTATAGCACATTATCACGATCATGCATCATCGGCGATATACTCAATTAATGACAGATACAAGGTAATAAGAATATTTTGAAGATACTAAAGGGGTAATCATAATCCGTTTATCGAAGAAGAACAGACAACACAATGGCCAAAAGAAAAAGTACAAAAGGACAAACAACGATTTTGCAGTTCAATTTTTAAGTTTTGATATGGTTGGTAGCTATACATGACCTGTTTAGAGCAGCGATAAGTAGCCTATATCTTAAATGCAGTAATACACCACCGACAGTCTTAAAACAAGTTACTTTGGTAAACATTACCACTGACAATTTATCAATAAATGGAAAGTTAGAGCATATCGTCATTGCCTTATATAGAATATATTTTAATAATTTGAGCGGCCTTATAATTACCGAATGGTTAATTTGCTTCACTAATTTGTTCTTTCGCTTGAAAATGACCCTCATCAATTATATTTTGGACAGTAGGCAATTTTTCTACGTTTATTTTGGAAATATTTTCACTGAAAAACTTTATGACTTCATAAACATTATTTGATGGGATTTCAAGGCTTTACAGTTATATTACGCATGTGCGGATGTGGTCGTTATATAACGCCTGTTCGATAATGTAGATACACTTCTGTTTTCAGTTTGCTGTAATGTCAAATCATCATTTTTAGCTCTTTTATTTCCTGTCACACTTTTTAATTTTCCGTTGATTCCCTCTTTCTCCCGTTTCGCTCTTTCATACTGCTGGCTTAAATAAGTCGTTTGATCAAGCATTTTTTATGACGCCTCTTTGTGTCAGCCATCTTTTCATTCATATCATCAATGTGTTTTTTTAACCTTTGCATTTTCCAATTTCAGTTTCCCGTTTTTTCTCCCTCCTTTTGAAGTTGTTTGTAATAGTTTTCTTTCTTCATTAATTTAACTATTCCCTTTTCTCTTTCAGTTCTGTTTTTAATTCAGTGGGTTTTTTTCTCTCTCGTAAAATCGGACTTTGCTGCTTAGTATTTGATTTTACTATAGATAGCTTAGAACTTCGTGTGTTATTTTCGCTTTTGACTTCAATATCCTTTGTGACTGTTCAGTAACTATTTCCTTCAAAATTTTATTTTGGCTCTTCATAACCTCATTTCGAAATTCTGCGTCTTGTAAATGTTTTGCTGTCCCGACATTTGAATACGATGATCCTTGAATGTAATTTTTATTTCTCCTCCCTTTACCGCCTTGTAGAGAAATATATAGTTAATTAAATTAACATGCTTCTGGTTTTGTAGCTCTGATTTAAATTTATTTTTTGACATTCTGGACATTTTCCCTTGCAGCGTTTTATTTTTTTTTTCAGTTGTTTGTTTTTTTTCTTTTTGTTTTTGTTTTTATTTTTTTTTTATTTTTATTTTTTTTTTTTATTATTGTCATCTTGTAAACATCATTTATGTGTTCTGAAACATTATTCCATGTTTTACCCATTTCTCGCTGTAAAATGCATATTTCGAGGAAAATAGACACAGTCAATGGATTTTTGACTCCTTTGTTACGGTATTTGACGATTCCATCATCGGTATAAAAAAAAACGGGTTTTAAGTTTGATGATGAAACATTAAAACATATGTTAATTTATCATCATAAATGTTTCTTTTTAATATTTATTTTACTTATACGTTCAGACACAAAAGATTCATCGATTGGTTGAAAATTTAGTATATTGGATGTTGATCTATCTGAGTACTGTGTGATAGTCACAATGCTGGATGATTTTCATTTATTTATTGTGTATTGTCTGCAATGTTTTTGCTACATTTACGGAAAGGTTGTTGAGAGTTTCAAAAGCAAAGCTTCTTTTTGGTTAGTGGCTATTGTTTTGTTCTGTAGTATTGTGATTTTGGTCCCCCTGTGCATCTTTCTATGACATAGTTGTTAATTGACTGATTTTAAGGCCAATGCTGTTAATGTAGCTACAGGAGACAATGGGAACAGATTGACTTTTTAACATTCTGATGTTGAATTTTTTTATGACCATGGCTACGTTTAGCTCTTGGATTAGTATTAAAAAGGCTCATCACATTGATGTCGTTGCAAGATGGCGGGTCTACATTACTATTTTTTTAGCGGAAGGAATTTGAAAAGTGCATATATTTCGTCATTTATTTGTATGTTTTCAAACTAGTGTGTACACGTTGGGAGAATTTCATCAGAATAGGAATAACAGTACTGTATTTGAAGAGTTGGAGGTGTCAATTGTGGATTTGACGGTCGCAAATGCCGTTTTACTGGCGACGCAGATATTTCCAACTATGAATTTAACGCTGACGGCCTATTTAGGAGATAAATGTATTGTATTTGAAAATTTCACGGCATCAATTGAAGAATTGATGGTGGCCAATTGAGTTTACTATCCGATCTAATGCAATACTGAAAATAAAAATGGATTCTTGCATATCCCTGGGTCTAAAAATCACAAAAATCAAAATTCCGGGAAAGATTGTTTGAACGACTTTGGCACATAAACAACGTCATTTTACGTGACGTCATAGGAAGACTTCCAATTTAAAATGTAAAGATCAGACGTTATTTGGCTTCGTGTACGCTTCAATTTAGATAGAATTTAACTAAAATAAGTTTTCAAGGTAGGCATTTTAATTATTTTTGTGTATTGTTGTATATATGACATGTAGGATTTCACGTTTTCAAGATGGCGGATCCTTAAACAACTACATTACTATTTTTTTAGCGGAAGGAATTTGAAAAGTGCATATATTTCGTCATTTATTTGTATGTTTTCAAACTAGTGTGTACACGTTGGGAGAATTTTGTAGTTTCTCTTTAGTGTTATGCACATCGTTGGTTGTCCTTTTTCTTTTGGTCATTGTGTTGTCTGTCCTTCTACGATTTAAGATTCTGATTACCCCTTTGTTATTTCAAAGTGGTATCTAAGCCGATGCACAGTTTGTTTTTATAGTACACACCCCTTTAAACTAAGATTTTCACGTGTACATTGTAAATATTTGCAAAATACCAACACGTGATAAGCACATCAAAAAGCATAAAGCATGTTTCACAATGAACTTGCTTGCTCACCTACAAAAAATGAAACTGGAAAAAATGATTTAAATTTTATCTAGTCAATGACAGATACAATTAATATGGATGTCTTATTAAAATTTAACAAATTAAAAACAATATATTTGAACAAGCACACTGTTACATCATCAAGTGTAAAATAATTTAATATATCTGTCATTTTAATGAGAATCGGATGTATATTTTTGTTAAAAGACAAAAAATGACAAAAATATGAAAATGAGATAAAGTTCTACATTAAATTAAAATCATTCTGAACAGCCTTTCCTTGGAGGTTTTATATTTAACGAAGTGGTTGATTTTACCATAAATTTATAAGGTATGTATTTGTTATTTAAATAAAGTTGACAATACAGTCATTCCAGAAAAATGTGCACAATAAAAAATAGAAAACTCAAAAAATTAAAGTATTTCATATTATCAAAACGATTGTATTTTTTGCAAAGAGAATATATCCAACATTTAATTTTAAATTTTCACACACAAAATTTTATTAGTTTTGAAATTACACCACTTGAAACTTAAGTATCGAGTTTTTTCGTTACGGATGTCAGAATTATAATCTGATCGATTTCTGAGAAATCCCTTAATATGAAAATCCATTTTCAGTGCAAGAGTAGAATTGGGGGAGGTATTAAAGCTTGATGAGATATTAAGTTCCTTGATAACAGCTGGTTGTTTGTTGCGACAACAGGCACATACATAAAATATTTTAGGATATAAGGAACATTTATTTCTGAATAAACATCAAACATCATAATAAAAAATAAAACTTATTAAGATGAGTATTTATGATTTAAGCTAACTCTTGAAGATGCCTAGTGAAACATGTCAAATGTCCAAACGATTTGGTCATCAAGTTTAAAAATTTTGCATTCTTCAAACTAGCTAAAGTTTTGTTACGGAAGTTAGAAATTTGTTGTAAATTCTGAATTTTTGCGATGTTGTTTGTTGCGACAACAGGCATTTTTTAAGTTGACGAAAAATGCAATACAGAGTGAATCAAAATAATTGGAATTCGCATTTTAGAACCCGATAGCTTAATTTATGTACAATATTTCCTGAAATCACATCAAATAGTTCAAAATTTTCGTTCGGAGAACAATTGGTCCTCAATAACCATTTCACGTCATGATTTCTGATTTAACAGTATATAATATTCATATATATTACATTTTTTATTCACTCTGTGTGACATTTTGGATATCCATAAGCATAAATGCAAAAATAAAATGGTAGGTATATTTTTACACATACTATTTATTAATTGTTTGTTTTGTTACGGAGGTCAGAATATCTGTCTATAGATTGCAATTGACGGATGTGTTACTAGTAATCAGAAACAAGACCAATCGATATATGAATTCACTGTGCAAAATTTCAGAAATGCCAAACTTAAGCTGATTGAGTTTCAGATTATACAAACGAGGAACCCTCAGTTTGTGACGAACACACGGACGGACGGACAGACAGATAGACAGACGGAGTGATCAGACTCCTAGACTGCTTTGGCATTCGGCGACCCAGGTAAAATATGACTAAGAAATTAAAAAAATATATATAATCAACGGACGGACAGACGGACTCCCAGTTGAAGTGGTGACACTACTCAAAAGTATTTTTGGTGCAAATGTGCTTAATATTTATTCTTATGTGCACTTATTAGATTTCTGACATCCGTAACAATTGTGATTTATGACCTCCGTAACGACTCAAGAGATGAAAAAACGTATTTGAAATGTGACATTGTGTTCAGAAATAAAATGTATTCAACATATACTACTATAAGAATAAATTTTGAAATGATTTGTCTGTATTTTGATTGGTATGAAACACTAAATGTCATTTTGCATATTGAATTCATTTATATCTGACATCCATAGCGGCGCTTGTGTTGAGCATTAATCTTTAAACACTGTAAAAATTGATTTTTACGGGGGGATTTTATCATCACTTTAAAATTTTGGATAGCAATTTCTTTTAAATTTATTTTTTATTGTCACTTCGGAGCTAAAATGGTCGGCTGTGTTTTCTATCTGACTTCCGTAACATTTGACCAGTGTAATGTTTACGGGTATAATTTCCCATTGCACCGCTATTGTGACGTCAATGACAATTCAATTGATTTCTGTGAACTTGGAAGTTGATATTGTCGTTAAAACATTGATATGGGATCTATTCAGTCTTTCTACATATTTCTCAAATACTTGGCAATATATTAAACACTTACTTCTTTCTTCTGTCCATTCTGTTTTACTATTTTTGCATTTTTGCTACAGCTAAAAACTTTTCGTCTGCACATATCGGTGTTATACAAAACAATACACCGGGTAAAAAGTCCGACACTTCCAGTTATTTTCGTTGTAAAAGTTCCGTTATGGATGTCAAATGTTACGGAGGTCAGAAACCGGAACATTTTGAGAAATAATTGCGGGTAAAACAAGGGTTGAGCTGAATTAATTGATTATTTTATTCTATTGCTTTAATGTTTTGAGAAAATAAGTGCCATTGATACTTGTCTTTCTTAAATTTATCAAAATTTGCGCTATGGAGGTCAGAGTCTTAAATGTGACATTTCAATATATAAGGTTTCTCGACTCTTATTTTTGTATTAGGCAAAATAACATTATAATGTGAGATGGAGACATATTCTTTGACCAAAGATAATTAATAAAACATCATTTTACCTCCAGTTTCTTCGCAAATAAGTTTTGTTACGATATCCACAATTTTAGTTACGGATGTTATATGGCATTTGGCGACACATTTTAAAATTCAATTCAAAGCAATTATCACTGTAAATCTTTTTTACGCCCTTTTTGTCTCAATATATATATTTTTTTACGCTTTTTAACGAAAAAAAATTTAATGTTTTAATAAAAACGTTCTTTTAATGCACGTGCGTTTTACTGTGATTTACTATGCGACACGGAAAAAATCCATTTGTAAGCTCTTTTGCAGCAGCAGCAAGAAAAGCAGATTTCCAATAATGGCCCCATTCTTTATTTTTTTTCAGCTACAGATTAAAGTAACATCGATCAAAACATAAAATCATATTATTTTAGTAAAATAAATGTGCAATTGGCAAACGACAGTTAATGTTATTTAAAAAAAAAAAAGAGGGCCCATTTTTCTGGAATGACTGAATAAAGAAATGAATATTAAATAATTAAATATTTAAGCAACGAGTTATTACAGCTGTATTTAAAATACAAATGCCGGTACAAGCAATTTGGCAACTCGCCACGTGTATTTTTCAAGACCTGACAAATGAAGAAACTGTTTATGTATTCCACTGGAAACTTGTAATTAAGTCACCCATGACACTATCGTGTATAAAACTTGGGTGTTAAATAGGCAATTGTCACAGCGACTGTGCAATGTCGCTATGCCAAGATTTAACCCTGCTACATGTAACAACGTTATCGGCTGTCTTCTGGCTGGATAATCGCAATCAAATTTAATCAAAATCAAATGGATATTCGCAAACTGAAGTCGCCCGCTAATTCGGAAAGATTTTCATACCGCTGCAACCTGGTTCTATAAATGTATTTTTGGCCGTGATCGCATGTCAGTTGGATTTACAACTACCTATGCAATCGGTGCATATTATCTCTAAAGTTGTGAGTTGGACCCCGTTCATGGCGAGGTGTACTCGATACAACATTATGTGATAAAGTTTGTCAGTGACTTGCGACAGGTCGGTGGTATACTCCGGGTACTCATGTTTCCTCCACCAATAAAACTGAACGCCACGATATAACTGAAATATTGTTGAAAGAGGCGTTAAACACCAAAAAAACCAGACCTAAACCAAGCCTATATTTGGTTTCATTATAATTTTTTCTGAAACGTTCGGCTCGTCTTTACCTCCTTTTTTGTTTGTTGGAGAGCTCCTGTCTTGTTGTGTTGTTTGCGTATACGAAACGAACGTCGTGTTTATGCGGAAGTCGTGACGTACATCACAACACGGAACTAAGAACGTAAAGACACATAATAGGACAAAGTGCTGGACATCACTATACCGTGTTGTGATGTCCGCCGCGATTTCTGCATAAAAATGGCGTTCGTTCGTCTTTATCCCCTATTGTTTATAAGAGGGCTCATGTATTTGTGTTGTTTGTTTTATTTCATAAAGCGATGTTCTACAAAACTTGACTATATGAGTAACACGTTTATTTGTGTGTGGGGGGGGTGGGGGTGGCTCAATGAGTTAGGTCGCTGGATATAACAACTCATACAAGCCTATCATCAACACGTCGTGGGTTCGCGCCCAGCTTTGTAAATTACAAAAAAGGTGCACTCGACTCGCAGCCGCAAGTGATGAAGTTTTCCAGTTGCTTGCCCATGGTCGATGGTTATCTCCGGGTACTCCGGCTTCTTCCACCACTAAAACTGGTCGCCATGATATAGCTGTAATATTGTTGAAAGTGGCGTTAAAACACCAAAAATCAATCAAATCAATCGTTTATTTGTGTTGTTGTTTTTTTTTCTATTGTTTGTCTTCGTCATGTGTCTTGTGTGCCCAATGTTGCCATTGTCTTTTAATTGTCCATTCGTAATTGAGTATCACTCGATTTTCTGTAACCTTTATATGTTAATTGGTATGGAAATTGTTTTGGAATTAAAATGTTAGGATGAATTCACACGCATTGAAAATGTTTAGTTATTTCTTTTGCGTTCTAGATCAATATGTTATCAATCAAAATGCATATAACTTACTCCTAGCCCGATGTTAAAATTTTAATAATGTTATAATTTATGATAATTAAGTGATACTTCTAATATTTTCCTCTAAACATAATTATGTACACCAAATAAATTAGCAAACAAACAGCATTATTATGATACAATATTATTTGAATCGGATATTAAATTTGTCATATTTTTGCAATAATTAATAAATTGACATTTTTTTTTATTAGAACTTTAGCTGTTGACAATAGAAATCACTTATTAACACCACATAATAACAATTGATTGATGATTGAACAGGTGTACCTTTGATTCTGATCAGGTAGGTAATATTATTGTATGTTGCATCTTTCGATATTTTGTAAATTTCACGATATTTTTTTAATTCGTTATAGATATTGATAAGCGCTTCCGATGGTGTTTGTTTGTTTCATGGTATTTAACGCCACTTTCAACAATATTTCCGTCATATCGTGGCGGGCAGTTTTATTGAAACCGGAGGACCCAGAGAAAACTACCGACTTGTCGCAAGTCACTGACAAACTTTATCACATAATGTAGTACACCTCGCCCTGATCGACAGTGATGATAGGCACTGATTGCATAGGTAGTTGTAAATTCAACTACCAAACGATCACGACCACGACGACCCCTATCGAATCTTAGATAATTCTCATAATATATCTTGCACGTAACTGTGAAATGGCCGTCCGTGGAAAAATTTTCATGTCTCAAAAATGAAACTAGATGTGTTGGAACGACAACAATGTCCCCATCAGAAATATTAAGGAGGCTCACAAATGTTTCACCTTTTTATCTCCTCCGCAAACGTAATTGGGGGGTATATAGGAATCAACCTGTCTGTCTGTCTGTCCGTCTGTCCGGACCAATTTCCAAGTCTTTTGTCCGATTTCCACCAAACTTTGTGGAATTTAAGATCATGATGTGTGAACTTTGCAGTATAAAGGATTTTATTGTCCATTGATTTTTACCCCTGTTATGCCTCTTTAGACTTAGAAATTTTGAGACAATTCAGTATGCACTTTGTCATCGCAAATTCCTACATGATTAATCAGAAGTTCATGAAACTTTGTACTTTGCAAGATCCTAATATGAAGATGTACACATTAGTAGGATATCCTGGTTCATTGAAATTTACCCCTGTTATGCCTCTTTGGACTTTTTTGAGACAATTCAGTATGCATTTTGTCATCGCAAATTCTCCTACATGATTAATAAGAAGTTCATGAAACTTTGTACATTGCAAGATCCTAATATGAAGATGTGCATATTAATAGGATATTCCAATCCATTGTGTTTTACCAATGTTTTACAAATGTTATGCTTCTTTGAACTTACAACTCTTCTGGCAGCCTATGAAAGTTTATATGCTGTTAGATCCACATGTGCAGATGTTGAAAGGATGGGTTGGTCCGTCAAGTTTTCCCAGAATTATGAGTCTAAAAGTTGCGTTTCAATTATGTTTTGTCTCAATTAAGATGATGAGGACGCGGGGGTATTAGTCTTGCGTAGCGAACAGTTAAGTTATTCCATTTATGTATCAAAGCGGGACTCCTGCATCCAGCAGTACCTCTAGTTTGTAATTATTCAGTGGGAACGAAAGCAAAACTTGATATGTAACTTATTATTGTAATTCCAAAAACCCAAAATCAAGTCAATATCTTAAAGCATATAGTGAAATAAAGTGGTGACAACTAAATATTTGGCCAAAGTTAAAAGTTCAAGTTGCGTAAATTATCCCAAAACCGTTCAACCGGAACGAAATTCAAACTTGATCGATAACTCATCATTGCATATCATCACAGACCAAAAATCAAGTCAATATCTCAAAGCATAGCGAAAAAAAGTGGTGACAACTGTTTTATTTTGGAATTCAGGAATGACGGACATGGGTAACACTATATGTCCCGGCAACTTAGTGGCGGTGACATGAAAAAAAGCAGACACGCGTTTTCTTTGAAGACTTGCAATTTATGTTTCTTTGATTGGTTTTTGGACATAATTACTTCTCCGTGCGGTCCGTATACGACGAGAGAAATGCGACTCCCTTATAGGTGTCGACATCATGAGAGAGTATATAATATAATGGATTCATTGCTTAACGTCTAGTAAGCAGTATTTCAGCTATGTATGACGAGAACAAGACTACAGACAATACATCATGTACGTACAAAGATGTACTGGAACGGACGTTGTGCATCAGAACAAAATTGATTTAGTCGGTGCATTTCGACTTATAATGAATCGCATCGATGTAATGGTTAGCGTTCACGCCTCGATTGCGGTTGATCATGGGTTCAAGCCCCGATCGGGTCAAACCAAAGACTAGAATTGGTATTTGTTGTTTCTCCGATAAGCACGCAGCATGAAGGAAAAGGGGCAAAAGACTGGTTGGCTCGGAATCAGGAAAATGTGTCCGAGTGTGGCGACATGTCTGTCCGCCGACTGTTGTTTCACTGAGCTAGCACGATAAAAAAAATCCAACAAAGCGTGTTGGTCTAGTACAAAACGGACTCATCGTCGTCTCTTAGAAACTTAACTTGTTCTTGCCATGATATAGCTGACAAATTGCCGCATTGGCGTTAAACAACAATCACTCACTGACTCATCTTGTAATGAACCTCCGACCATCAACGACAACAACTAACAAGATGATGCCAGTTGCCTTTTACATGCACGTACCGTGGCATACGTTATAAACGCATTTACATTCCATACACATTAAGAGACGTCTCTGCTCAGTAGGTTTTTAACAAGTATTGAGAACTCTGTTATTTTTCTATACTCCAGAGTTTAGCTCGACATAATGTATTTCGAAATTAATATCGAGTATATTGACTGGTAGATTTTAACACGAATATTGTTCATAATTATTGCATATAGGAATGTGCTCCCCCCCCCCCCCAATAAATAAGAAAGAAAAAGAAAATATATTACACGGCAAATTTCAACACGAATAGATACTATATTGCACACTTTATGCCAACATCAATGTACGCGCGACCTCGACAAGTGGAGTATATTGCACGGTAGTTTTCTGAAGAAATATTTAGAATATTCACGCCTTTAGTACGGGTTGTAAATTAGTACTTCCTGTTTGGAGAATGTCACGCGTGTTGTACATAAAGTACAACTTACAGCTGCTGATAAAGAGCAACAATCTGTCAGTCTGTGCGTAGACTATGAAATGTGCTTTGGTATAAGAAATGAAAATGTATCAATAGATATAGCAGGATACTTTTCCTTTTCTGCATTTTGTATAAACTGCCAAAACGCATACCGTTATCAATTATTTGACCTTGACGCTTGTTCGAGATATGTTTCATACCTTTCATCTGACTCGACATGGAAGGATGAGTGGTGGAGGGTGTTGACTCCTGACCACAAGTTAAGCATGACTGACGTGAGTTCACAACCCAATCGCCACCCCAAGTATTAAGTTTCCAGACACCTTCCCATTGCCAGGGGTTTTACCGGTCAGATTATTATAACTGTAGGGTTCTTCATCAATCATTAAGTCTGGCTGTAATGAAACAGATAAAAATTGCTGAAGATGACGATAACGATAAATAAATACCAACAACCAACCAGTCATGTAGACAAACAAGTTGTTGTCCATCTTTTCATACCCCTTTTCAAATTCATTTCGATTATAGTCGGTATCTTTGATATACTATATATATATTTACCATCCACTCGATTAGTAAGAAAGGATATGGATGTTAAGAACATGAGAGACTATCCATCTTTAGACTTGGACACAAATTGGTTTTATTGTTGTTCAACAATTCACATTCAGAGAAGCCAGTACGACACTGTGCGTCTCCTGGTGATATAATTTTAATTTTTTGAATGGTACATCTAAGTTATTTTCTTTCTAACACTGAAAATAAACAACATTTTACATATATTTAAGAACATATGACGAACCGATATTTTGTTAAAAATCATAACGATCAAGGTATTTCCTCATTCATCAAGAGCATATGAATTAAAGGTTGTAATTGGTCCGTGTCCCCATCCCCCTTTCTGTCCGTTTTGTTTTATCCTATGACAATGTTGCTTTCCGTTTTTGTATTCATGCTGTATAGTGATCATTCATTCTTTTGATTTGATTGTCACATAAAGATATCAATTCTTTGTTTTATTTTAACAATAAAATCGTGTAAAACATATGAATCGTATAAAAAAACCAATATATAATACAATATCTGTAACAATTTTGACAGCGCATCAAGATAAAAAATATATGAAGTAATTTATCAGACAGCTGATATTTAATCTTTTAAGTGAATATTTTAATGAATTGTTTTATGTTTTCAATACCTCTTATCGATATGGTAGAGCTGTATGAATTTGCAATAACAAAACTAATTTTTGAAACTGGCGTTAAGCACCATCAAACAAACAAACATGCAACAACACGTAAACACAAATTGTGTAACACGAGGACATATATACAGCATACATTGTATAGCTTAATACATGACATTGAACAGTGTATACGATAATACAGCATATAACATAATGAACAGAGTATACAATGTTATAGTAACTTTGAGATTTTCTTAATGAAAATTGCTACATTTGTCAATAATTGAATGCTCGGGTTTTTACAATAATAGCTGGATATGAATTTGTTTCAGCTATATAATGGTGAGAAAAGGTTGCATCTTAATGAGGTGGTAATGAAATCCTCTTTGTGCTAGACGAATACTCTTAATTTGAATTTTATAGTGAAACAATAGTCCATGGACACACATGTCGCTCCACTCGGATACATTATCCTGACACCGAACCAACCATTCTTTGCTCTTACTCCTTAATGCTGCGTGTTTAGCGGAGGAGCATCATATAACAATTGTGTAGTCTAGTTTGACCTGTCCCTGTCCTTTGATCTGTTTATGGTTTGTTTATAGGGTCGTCATGGGTTTGATCGTATGGTAGTTGGATTTACAAATACCTATACAATTAGTACCTATCACTACTAACGTTGTGAGTTCGAATCCTGCTCAGGCGATACAACATTATGTGATATAAAGTTTGTCAGTGACTTACGGCAGGAGGGTGGTTTTCTCCGGGTACTCCGGTTTCATCAACCAATAACACTGACCGCCACGATATAACTCGAATATTATTGAAAGTGACGTTAAACACCATAAACCAGACCTTTATGGTTTATATACCAGAATGCAAGCAACAGCTAATAACTATGACATAATACACGCAGATACGAGATATTGTACACTTTAAATCTGGGCTATAGTTTTATTACTCTCCAACAGCCGTGCAATAATCAACGACCCAGATGTGATATTTCATGGCCTCATTAGCCGTGCAATAATCAACGACATAGATGGAATATTTTTTGGCTTCATTATACCACGGTTTTCGAGTTAAACGGTTAATCAATCTCACGCTTCGTGTTCGATAGTTTAATCGTTTAACTCGACAAACAATGTATAAATATTATTAAAAGTATACAATTTATATCTCGTGTACCTTATCAGATATCTACGTGCCTACCCGTGGGTAGTGAGATTGTACCACCCTGAAACACCTCTGTATGGCCAGAGGCAATCTGTGAATTTCTGAAGTAATATCAATTACTATCGTGTAAAAATCGCGCCGCTGACCACCGGGCTGGTGGTTCCCAGGGGGACTACTACATAGATATTGATAGCCCCGGGAATAACACGATGTAACCGTCCATCGGAAGAGGTAGCAAATTTAGTGCACCAAAAGCACATTCCAGGACTGAACAAAATTAAAAAAGGAAATTTTGTATTTTTTTGAGGAAATTAAAAAGTGTTATTTAATGAAGTACTTTAACATTTTATAGGGAAATACATGGTATTTAAACTGAATATTAATGCAATGATCTTAAAATATTATATATATTGATAATGCAAATCAAATAGCATTCCTTTATGCAATGAAGTATGATTGTTCGTGTAGAATTTTAAGATGGATATTTAAGTTATTCTTTTCCCGTTACATTTGTGTCATAAAAACACATATTTGAAGATTGATTGTATTTTTTTCTTTTTTTAATTTTAGTTCTGTTTCCGTCGGTGAACTCATTGGTGGTACGTGAAGTCAAAATGGCGACAGCGTTTATATTGGTAATATGTGGGCTTTTGACCAATATCGCTGTCTGCCAAAGAGTCCGTCCACCATGGCAAACATTTCAAAATGGCCACATAGTGAACGCTAATACAATGGACCAAAGAAGGAGGTTAGACTCTGACATCCAATCTTCATCTGTTATAAATGTTGACGCTAGATCAGATCAAGATATACATGATAGCTTGGATCAAGATCCAAATGATGTGGAATTTGACATGCCCAGTGAAGAGATCGACGAATTTTTCGAACAATTTTTCGATGATTTGGACTTGACCGATTTTAAATTTCCAACAGTAAGCATGGAGTCAGATTCAATTCAAATACGGACTGGTACAGGAGATATTAGCTTAAACTCTGAAGGAACAGTTGATCTAAGTGACATTGCTCACAATGCTAAGTTAGAGCACGAGTTATTATTCGGAAACCCATTAAAGAATTTTCAGGCTCAAACTCAAAGAGACATACAGAAAACACCACAACGGCAAAATAATGCACAGCCAAGCGCAATGAATTTAATACAACAGATAAAAATGCAAGTGGAAGAGATGAAAATGCAGTCTCGAACTAAATCACTTGGACGACAACCAGTGCAGGTATCACCAACATCAAATCAAGTTAATCCCCGGATGAGGCAACTGCCGTTTCAAATAATTCCGAATCTTCGGAACATGTCTGTTGATGGACTTTTCCCTCGATATCCGCTGTTTTTGTTGATGAATAACTCCACAATAAACACAGGAGGGAATAAATTTGAGCAGAGAAAAGAAATTGTACGTGGACCAAATACAGAAATTCTTTCGATGAAAACAACCCAAAATGCCTTTCGTAATGGCAATCGTCACATTAGCAGATCAAATGTCCGTGTTTCGTCCAGGAATTCTACTCGTACGTTTTCATCAATAAAGAGTCTACCAAATGCTGTTAAACCAATTGTTTACTTTTCGATTCAAGGCCAGCCATTACGCTTAGAAATTCAAAGAGGAGAGCGCAATAAAACCCAAGGACAAGCAACATTAAAAAGTAACAATAGAATTGACCCAAATGGTAGAAAAAATGGACGACAGGAATCGGTATCGAGGAATAACTTACAAGTAAGACCAATGAACAATAATCACAATTTCCACATGGGAAACAATATTCAACGTCAATCTCCGCACAACCAAAGACAGCTACAACGAAACAATATTCTAAATATTGGTGCTAAAACTAGTCAGATCGACCAATCGGTTTTACGCAACACCAGGCATTTACAACGACTAAACATATTAAGACAACAGATTACAAACGGCCAAACTCATCCTGTATTTCCTGGAAACCAAAGACATTTAGAACGAAACAATTTTCAAAGGGGGCCCTCTCAACAAAGTGGGTCTAACCCAGTCTTTCTGGCTAATCAACGACAAGTGCCACATCGACTATTACGTACGTCACCTGTATTGAATCGTCTCCACGTAATACCTTCAGCTCAAAGGCAAATAACGAGCAGATTTCAGGCACATAATCGTCCACCTAACAGAGGATCCAATGCTTTAGATACACCTGGCATTACGAGACAACAACAAATAGCGTCTGAAGCTGTTCAGAATCGGAACAGGTTATTTAAAAGGATTATGTCGCAAAGACCAGATCAAGACCAAATGTCACACTTTTTGCGACAAAGAAGTGTCCGTTCTCCACAAACAGTTCGTCATTTTTCACCAACACCGTTTCCATTTAGACAGTTTAGAAATCCACAAAGAGTTAGACATCAAAACAATTTCTCTTTTCGGCCGCGGAGACGCCGACGGCAATTTCGACCATTTCAACGGAGATTCTTTCATTAATATATGCAACATTGGTGTGCTAATATTATATTTGACACTGCAATTCGTTATAAAGAATATTATTTTGCAAGTTTAAATCAATTGATATTGGGTTTTTATATTTCTTTTATTATTCGATAATAATGGTCTTTACATGAACATAGCGAACTTATTTTGCCAAGATTCATATCGGAATAAAATCGTATTCAATGTATTTCTACGATAGTAGAGTAATTCTATTAATTGTAAGTATGACACTCGTCTATAGAATTCGCAGGTAATTGTTGCTCATATTGTAAAGCGTACATATTAAAAATATATTATAATACGAAAGATATACATTATTAGAAATTAATTAACACCAATTTTAATATGACGTCCTTCATTGGCTATATAACCAATGCCGACATAAAACTCCCGATATATTTTCTTTCGCATTTGCCTATTTTCGGAGAAATTATGAACATCAAATCTATGTGATTTAATCTATACAGGAATGTGGTACACCCAAAGATTACAATATAAACTTTGTGTCTTTGCATATTATTTTTCCCCGTACAATTACTAAAGACAGCCATCTATCAACCTTGATTTTTATAAATTGTCACATTGAGGTGACGTAATTTCCAAGGAAAGCTGTATAAGCGGGTTACTGCATTATTTTACGTGTTGTTTAACACTTCTCTTGTTTAAGTTTCTAGAATCGAAATGTCGTAAAACTGGAAAATGTCAGTAAATTAGATATCTTCTAGTGTTAAAGAAAGATACGACTCCAAAGATGAAGGTTAATATATGTTATCTGGATTTAAATTGATTGATACCGAAAATATTAGCCAGAAAATGAAGTTTGTTGGCAAGTGCGCGAAGCGGGAGGGAAGGATAAGTAGATTTCTCAGATGTATTTTGATTCACACTTCTTCATTTCCTGTTTTGTATACACAATTTTAGAATCTCATATGAAAATATTATTCCCTGTCTTTTTATATATTGTTCTTTTCATTTATACACACCAATTTAATTTACGAGTGCAAACTTTGTTTAATTTGACAATGAGGAAGATGGAATGACCAATGGCGTCACATAAATTGTGTGCGAACTAGCCTGCATCTCAAATAGTACTCCCGTATTTGCACCGTTAGACGTATTAAAATCGAAATAATTCATGAAAGCCATAATGCGTTGTGAGTTTTAACATGTATTGGTAGGTATGCCGCTTGGGATAAAATACTGATATCCTGCCAACCTATGTTTAAACTCATAAAATATTATGGCTTCTGTGAATTATTTCTATAAATTTCCATAAACACATACAGTTCTATTTCAAGGCAATGTGAATAGGATTTCGGAACTTCTCTAGGAAGACATTCGAAGACAATCAATGGAGATTATTCACTTCCGACAGATGTTGGTCAATGCTCGGTAGTAGTATTATAAAACATGGGCGATGTCTGGGGAAATACGTTGAAACGTGCGCTCGATGACCAATTCATATAACGAAAATTAAGCTTTTTTTTTTTTAAATAAATGAATGTGGAAGGTAACCACTCAAAACATGAGACGGTAAGTGAATCGAGTTAAAAAGTCAACTATTATAAAAATCGACAATCTTAATGTTCATAATGCCTTTGTCACACTATATAGACATATTCGACTCACGGCACTGACCATCTTGGCTTTTTCGTACAGATAATTTTTACAGACCTCTATGCTCAAATCTTAGAGCAGAGCAGACATAATATACACCATTGCATTCGTCGCACATGTGAAGTGTAAACTCGTCAATTTAACAGTTTACTTGACTGAATAAAATAAACAGGCAAGCGAAAGAGAAATCAAGAATGGACAACAATTGATGACATGCATAACAAAAAACACAACACACAAAACTAAAAAGATGAGCAACATGTACCCCTCCATAGCACACGGGGTGCACCCAGGTGCTGGCCAAGGGTAGGTGTTCCTATTTCTTAAAAGACATATGTCATGTTGTTCGTTCTGTCGTTGTCTTCACGCCATACCATTGATTAATGGCATTTAATAACATCTTGGTACATGTAGCGTTGACTCTCCGATCTTATTGTTTATTAGACACAATATTCGTCATTGTATTCAACGTCACACCATTCATTTATCACCACAGTGTGATGATACAACATCTTGTATCAGACAGGCTACTTTCTTTAATTTCAAAGGAAAACGTACATAATTTTAGATAATGCTTTATATTGATACAGTTGTGAAATAATTATAGAAAAGGCACGATAAAAGGTTGGTGATAACGAAGGAATTAAACGACGTGCGTTGACGTCATCACAAGTAACCAAACAATACAGTAATTCACGAATACGTGTTAGCTCATTGGAGAATAATTAGCGTTGCTCGACTACGAGCGATTTCCTTTTGATAGTCAGAAAGGAAGAGTTATTATCACGTTTATTATTTACTTGTTGAGGACAACAGCAAGTTTGTATTTTATCGAAACATCAACTGTTCCCCCAAAGCGGTATCAAATGGTACAATAAACTTGCTATTGTAGCAATAAACAGTAAATAAATATTGTATCATTGGGGCCGTCGGTGGTCGTGATCGTATGGTAGTTGGATTTACAACTACTTATGCAATTATTGCCTATCACCACTGAAGTTGCGTGTTGGAATACCGCTTAGGCGAGATGTACTCGATACAGCATTATGTGAATAAAAAACTTGCGATAGGTCGGTAGTTTTCTCCTGTTATTTCACGAGTAGAACTGACCGCCACGATATAACTGAAATATTGTTGAAAGTGGCGTTAAACACCATAACTCTAAGCCCTATGGTACCAAAGAAAATATAGAAATTTTCTGAAACAGTGTCGAAACATTATGCAGAAATGGAAACAATCGGAACGTTTTATATAAGATACAACGTGAACGTGAGTGTAATTCAACCCTCAATATACCACTGATCCTGAGCGATACTCTCTTCTTGGGGGTACAACGTTGAAGCAAGATTGATAATTATTTCTAATTTTCCAATCACTGGAACTTGTAGGTACCTATTTAAGTAGTATACCACTAAGGTAAAATAACACGATAATGCCAGCACAGATAGAGAAAAAAAAATCTAAAGTTCTTACTATGTTCTACTAAGTTTTTGTTTGTTTGTTTGTTTGTTTGATGGTGTTTAACGCCACTTTCAACAATGTTATAATTATATCGTGGCGGTCAGTTTTATTGGTGGAGGAAACCAGAGGACACGGATAAAACCTTTCGTAAGTCACAGACAAACTTTTATCACATATGTTATATACCTCGTCCTGCTCGAAATTTGAACTTCAGTGGATATATGTACTGATTGCATAGGTAGTTGTAAATCCAACTACCATACGATCATGGCCACGACGGCCCGTCGTATCAGCTAAGAATAAAGTTGACATTCCCGACGGATCTTCATATCATGTCCCATCACTGTCTTGCGGAAAGTCACACTACATAAACCAGTTAAGGACTTGAATTTCCAACGACATGTGTTATGGTTTTCTATGTTCAATGAGTTGGAGTGAAACGGGATTGTTAGTTTTGTTGATATTAGTAGAATTGTTGACATTCATAGTTTAAACGTTCGTTTATAATCATTCATTCCCAAGTACAATTGGGGGATTGCTTTATGTCCTTGGATCAGTATTGCAGCTATATTCAGGATTTTAACAAATTCATCAACATCAAAAAGCTACACAGAAATGAGGGATAGATAAGACAATCGGGTAAACGCTGTTTGTCTACCACTAGCAAAGAATGGAGCGTCGGGTAGGAACGAAACATTTAGCCCTTTTTAGTTGCTTCAATGCGCCTCCTCTTTCGCAATCTACAAAAGTGGTGTTTAACGTGCTGGTATCGTGGCTCTCTCCAAACACATTATCCACTATTGTCCACAGTTTTGCTTTCTGTATAATGACCGGATAATCCCAATCTATATGATACCCGCTATATGGTATAGTACAAATTAAATAATAAATTATGCAATTTTTGAGACACTTGCTTTATATTTCTTACGTAATTAAACAGAAATGCACTCAAATCGTTTCAATCATTTCGTGAAGATATATTGTTATGCTAGATGATGATAAATCGAACAGTTCCAGTCCACTACATGACTGATTTCTTCTAACAGATTGTACATGTTCAACATTAAATTGTACGTCAAGGTAAGAAGAATTACAATTTTATTCTAATTATGTAATATATGTCCATAGAAATCATCAATTAAAAAAAATATATATAAACTGAGCTAAAAGGGGAGGGGTGTTGATATCCTATTAACTGATTTAAACCCGCCACATGTTTGTGTCTGTCCCAATCCATGACCTGGATGTCCAACGTCATATGTTGTGTTCTTTTTATATTCATTTACTTGAGGTGAGACTGTATTGTTCGCTTTGTAGATATTGGTTGACTAGTTGACCATCTCCGATCTTGGCTATCCTGTTTAGGCCCTGGTTTTATTGCTCCCAAAATATTAAATTATTTGGCTTTCTAATCTTTTAATTTTGAGCGTACCTGATGAAGGTTATTCCAGAAACGGGTTGTGCGCACTAAAGTGGATATTTACGTTTTTATTATACGCACACTCTCAGTTAGCTAACGTTAATGCAAATCCAGCATCAACAGCTGTTGAACTTATACGATACGATCTGAATCTCAATGAAGCTTGTAGTGTTTGTCCTTCGTCGATATACAGCTTCTGTGTCTTGTGTACCAAATGTTGCCAGTTTCTCTAGATTGTCCATTCTTAATTGCCCTTCGGTTTTCTCTAACGTTTATTAACTGATTACAACTTTCATATCTCCAGCGTATATCATTGTCATAAACAAGACACATGTATCTGGCATAACGTGCTCAACTTACTTAGCAAAGGGCACTGATGACGATTACCAGGGCTCGACCCACAGAACTACCGCATCTCGCTTAAGGGGGAAGGGGGAAGAAAAAGTTTGAAGATACAACAGAGGTAATCAGAAACCGTTAATCGAAGGACTGACCAGTAATGGTCTACAAAACACTACACAGAAAACTGAAGATTGAGCAACACTAACTCCACTAAAAACCGGGGTGGACTCTGGTGTGCCGAGGGGTAAGCAATTATAATACGGAAAGCAGACCATATTGGGTGTCATGGTTCCTACACGTTAAATACATCTTTTGTATATTCCAGAAAATGGTAGGCGCATTGTATCCGCTACAAAATACGATTTTTCTCACCATTACAAAACTCTACACACTTTTCTTGTGACAGTTAAACGTCCTTGTCTCAGTTGTTCTATTCTCCTTTCATTTCTGTATTAATTTGTAGACATCAAATAATAATCATTCAATCAATGTACAACTTTGTATTGTCATGTACAAGTACTTTTGAAGTTTTTTTACACGGAAACAGATTCAATATTTGAGAGTGTAAAACCTTTGTCGTTAAGTCCAACGAATTGACTGTAAAGTTAGAAAACATTATGTAAATGGTGAAAGTTAAGATCACAGATATGAAATAGTTTCCGCATACAAGTAATTCAAATACTGTATGAATAAGGGGTATAAGCCTTAAGCACGGAAAGACAGAACGATTTACTAGTCCATACAGCACAAAATTAAGTTCTACCAGATTTTCTCCAAGGAAACATTAGAAATTAAAATTACGTAAAGACTTCCCAAGTGCAGAAAGGTGTATACAATTACGTGCAATACATATTTTGTGTATTGTAGTTATTTCGTTGATATTATTTATATTTACATGCTTTATTATGTAAATATTTATTGTGATCCATCAAATCAACATATATATGTAGAACATACAAAAAAAAACATGAAAGGCATATTGTTGCACAGATGTTCAAAAAAGTTAAATTATGTATGTTATATGATAATAAATATTTAACGTTATACCAGGTACTTGTTTACATGACAGAATTGTTGTTCTTTGTTTGTTTAGTTTGCTTTGATTTATGGTGTTTACCATCACTTTCAACAATATGTCAGTTATATCGTGGGGCGTTCAGTTTTATTTATGGAAGAAAGCAGATAAAAGCACTGACCTGTTGTAAGTAACTGACAAAGTTTATCACATAACGTTGTATCGAGAACATCTCGCCATGAACGGGGTTCGAACTCACAACTTTAGTAGTGACATGCACTGATCATACAGGGAGTTGTAATGTAAATCCAACTACCATACGATCACGACAACGACTGCCCCTTTGTTTGCTTGGTAAAATAAGGAATAAAATTAATGATATTACACGTATATTATTTCCCCTTCCTATACCTTAGTTAACCCAAGTAGATAGTATTAAGATATATATATTAATAGACACTAGACAATGAAATTAGAATTTGAATATGCTTTTTGGCATGATATATGCTATTTTGTTATTTGGTTTTCTAAGTTGATGTCATCGCTAAAAACAATTCTACGGTCGCCATCACGACCTGGTTGACAGTTAATAAAATATCCATATCTCAAATGATAATGGATCGTTAACTTTTTACGTACGCTTTTTCTTTCCACCATCACTACCAAGACTCTTACCAAACTTGACTGTATATATGAGTAACACGACTGGTTTCTTACAAAAAGAGGCAAGACCTACCAACAATTCGCGAGCACTTGCATTCACCCCAGTTTTTTTTGTGGGGTTTGTGTTGCTCGTGTTTTTAGTTTTTTGTATTGTCCTATTATATGTTCCATGTTGTGATGTCCATTACGATTGCCGCATGTTGGGATAGATAAAATCCGAAAAATAAAAAGACAGCAAGCGGATCACAGCTAGAACTCACTGGGTTGATAACCTCCCGTTCAAAAACACAGCCACCAAACACAACAAATACGCCAATGACAAAAGAAAACAGCATTTTGAAGATGACAGTTTCAAAATATTTTTTTCAAAGATCAGAGTGGTTCGGCATAAAGTGAGGGATGGTATTACAAAAGGTAGATTAATCAAATCGTTTTATAGTGTTGCAAAAGGAGAGAGACCTGGCTTTATTAAAGATATGCTTAAACAAGGCTCTATGCATAAATAAGGGTAATAACAAAATAATCACGTTAATTGTTATGTGGGCAGTGTAGATTTAGGATGTACTGAATATTGAGGGTATTTTGTATTCATTGGTTGATTGGTTTATGGTGTTTAACGCAACTTTCAAAAATGCCTCAGTTATATCGTGGTGGTCAGTTTTATTGATGGAGGAAACCGGAGAACACCACCGACCTGCTGCAAGTCACTAACAAACTTTATTACATATTGTTGTATCGAGTACACCTCGCCAGAGTCGGGTTCGAACTCACGACGTTAGTGGTGATATACACTGCTTACATAGGTAGTTATAAATCCAACTACCATACGATCACGGCTACGGGGGCCCCTATTGTATTGGTAGTTGCATTCCGTGTGAAGTGTGACTAAGAGGTGTGTCGGATACACATATGTAATGTACGTTTAATATTGTGTGTTGGGTTTGATAACTCGGAGTAATAATAAATATTAATTATTAGTATTTTTTCGCAAGACAAGGATTATCAGGTCCATATCAGGTGGTCTCGAAGAGCGAATTTGATATGGACCTGATAATCCCTGTCGAGCGAAAAAATATACTAATAATTTTTGTATCGGTGATTTCACAATTTTTACACAGCTTTGCGATTGTTTTGTTGTGTTTTGACCTTTTCTTTGAATGAAAGGTTTAGTGACGTCACGTTAGACTTGCGCATGACAAATGACCAACAGCTGATAATTTCTTGTATCACGAGTCGGTGGTCAACTGAACGTTGTTACTAAATTTATCGGGTAGTAAAGATCAAAGGAAACTGTAACAAATTACCGATAAAAGGTTGTATCGACAGTCCCTATTAGTGGAAGATTATATCCTAGTTTGCTCATGTCTTACTTGCGTTTCTTTTGTGTTTGTCTATGTATAGTGGTGTACATCACGTATTGTGTTGTGTCTTTTGTCGTATTGTGTACCCTATATTACCAGTTTTACTGGATTGTCCATTTTTGATTTCCCCTTCGGTATTCTCTAACGTTTATTTCCAATTTCTAGCATCGCAAAGTAATATACCAGCATATGGCGAAAGTAAACTGCTTTGTACCAGACATACACTGGCAGCTGAATTGTTTTCATAGTTCTGCACAACTGGATCACCAGACCGTATGTATACATGTGGATCCAAACAGATACATAATCATAACTCCAAGCCAATCAGTCATTCCTGGCAACATTTTATTTACTTTTTATCTTGAATGTAAACCTGTCAAAAATGTGTAGAATAAAATCAATTTATTTAGGAAATAACATGAAAACCACAAAAATACATAACCATCAATTAACTAGATGATTTGTTAAAAAGATGACAAAATAGGTTTGTATTATATTTTACCAGGAAATGTTTAGTTTTGATTTTATTGTTCACACGGATTGGATGTAATTTTAAAGTGATTCGAGTAAAATTTGTATATTAGATATAAATAATTGCGTTTTTATTGTCTATAATTTAATGTAAATATCCGTAAATAAATCATGACTAATTCATCCATTACAATCTAGGTATATCATAGGATGAAAACAGTATTATTCATGTAAGGAGACTCAATCAAAGCAAAAGTTAGGAAATGGTTACAAAAAGTGAATATCTAATTTAGTGCACATGACGTGTTTCTGGAATAACCGTCAACATGTACCTCAGAGTCGAAATACTGGAAATAGTATTGTATCGTAATTTAAGATTAAAGTGAAACTCTGTTGATACATTCCTCAGCCATTATGATTTAACTACATACATAATATCAAAGAACCTCGATCCTAATATACAGGCGGTCATCGTGATCGTGATCATATGGTAGTTGGATTTACAACTAAACGTGCCTATCACTACTACAGTTGGGAGTTCCAATCCCGTTCATGGCGAGGTGTACTCGATACAACATCATGTGATAAAGTTTGTCAGTGACTTGTGGCAGGCCGGTGGTTTTTTCCGGGTACTCCGGTTTCCTCCACCAATAAAACTGAAATATTGCTGAAACTAGCGTTAAACACCATAAACCAAACCAAAACCAACCTTAATATACAATATGTAATATTTTGGTATTTCCTTCCATGATAGGCTATATCGAGGTAGCTACAATAAATGGAGAACTAATCTTCCTAATACGGTTATCAATGAATACCCGTCATACCAAATTAACCAAATGGTCAAATTATATATTAATAACACATCGGAAGTAACTCGATGTTACCATATGTCCAGATGAACTCGAAAGCAACCACTGACAATCTTGGACCAGACGTTCGGTTTTACGTAGCCCAAGAACATTGTCCATATAATCGAATGGAATTCTGCTTAGCACCCTCGGCTTTTAGTGGGGTTTGTTTTGCTCAGGCTTTAGGTCTGTATGTGGTGTTTTGTAGATCATTGTTTTTCCTTTGGTCATTGTATTGTATGGTCTGGCCTTCTACGAACTCGAAAGCTACCACTGAAAATCTTGGATCAGATTTCGGTTTCATGTAGCACAAGACTATTGTCCATAGAATAAAATGGAATTCTGCTTAGCACCCTCGGCCTTTAGTGGGGTATGTTTTGCTCAGGCTTTAGTTCTGTATGTAGTGTTTTGTAGATCATTGTTTTTCCTTTGGTCGTTTTTCATGTGGCCGTTGTATTGTATTGTCTGGCCTTCTGCGATTTACGGATTCTGACTACCCCAATGGTATCTTCAAACCGCTCTTACAGAGTGCACATAGACAAAGATGTAGATATATGTCAGTTGTTACCGAAACGTACCGTATTTAATATACAATTTTAATCAGATTGTCAAAAGTAACAAATAAAAGGTGACATAAAACAAACGGAGGTTAATTAAGTCATTTGTTAGTGCAGACGACATAACAAAACACAAAATAATATATGGCGCTAGAACTCACCAGGTGTTTATTTGTACATCTCATCAAAATAATTGTTATAGGCATGACTAATATTGTCGTGTTTTGTCGAAAATAACTGGATTTTGTTTGAAATGTCACACTGATTGAATGTTGTTTAAGGTAAAAACCAATTTTAAGCCATATATCTGAGGACAAAAGTAGTTAAGGCATTGAGAAGGGCTGATATCTTTGTTACATTTGGATATAACTTGCAACCCCTCTTCTTCCACATCATAACACTCTCATATATGTTTCATGTTCAAGTTTTCAATCAAATAAAAAATCTAGTTCACCAAAATAATCCCCCCAAAAAATTGAATGCTGTTCGCTAAAGATAATGACACGTACATCGCATGAGCTACTTTAAAGGGTTAACGACCGGAATTAAAGTAACTGTTATATTATTCACTTTATGCTCATTTGTTGTATCTTCAAACTTGTCATTCACATGTACCATGCAAAACTATTATACATCATTAACTGGCACCCAGCACCACCACGACTGATTTCAGATACTACACAATGCATACTGACTAACTAACTCGTCAGATGTTTATATCGTTATACAAATTAGATGAAAAACAAAAGGTACCACATGGACAGTATAGTTCCAAATTCTAATCCATGGTTAGGGTAAGGGTTATAGTGTTTAAAACCACTTTCAACAATATTTTAGCTATACCTTGGCGATTTGTACTATTAGTGAAGGCAACAAGAGTCCCGGGTGAAAACCACCACCTGTCGCAAGTCACTGACAAACTTTATTACGTAATTTCGTATCGAGTACACCTCGCCTGAGCGGGATTCGAACTCACAACTACCATACGATCACGACCCCCAAAATTTTTATCAAAAACAGAGACAAAATCGATACACTAACACAAATATACATAACCTCTAACTTTCTAGACAGTTACAGATACTTAAATAAAACAAAGTGGCGTATTAAGCTTATTTTATGGCCACAAAAGTTCCCTTGTATAGTGAACTGATGCAGTCATGGAACTGTTTTTCTCATGTGATTAAAATGCAAAGTGTGCATAGTCTGCAAAATATTTGTTCTTTTCTCTTGAGTTATTTCACTCTTGTGTTTCCATTACTGTTATTCTTTTGTATCCATACCTTCCATTTCTTTAGACATTACTTGTGTCATGGGTACTGTGCATTCTGTTTATTTACTATTGGAAAACGACATATGTAGTGTAGTGGTTAGCAAGGTTGAAACTCACCTCAAGTACAGTAGATCGTGGGTTCGAACCCCAGGAGTAAGAACAAGGACTGGTTAGCTCGGAATCAGGGTAATGTGTCCTAATGAAGCTAGCACTATAAATATCCAACTAAGCGCGTTAGTCCAGTACAAAGTGGACATCATCATCATATCATCGAACAAACGTTAGAGAAAACCGAAGGGGCAATCAAGAATTGACAATCCAGAGATACTGGCAACGTTTGCTACACAAGACATAGTACGAAGACAAACAAAGCAAATAACACAACACACTAAAACTAACAAGACTAGCAACATGGAACTCACCAAAACACAAGGAATGAACCCATTTGTTCGCGAATGGTAAGCAGTTATAATTCAACTTGTTGTCACCATAAAATAGCTCAGTTGACGTTACCCAAGAATTACTCACTCACTTTTTTAATTGGGATTTTTCATACGTATTATGACTGAATACACCATGCAAATATCAATACTCTTGTTATATATGTTGTTATATTTTTACAGATCAAACCATGCCAGCACTATTATGGTTTCTGACTTTACTTATTGGAGGTACGCTATGTAAAGGAAAACTCCTGGTTTTAGAATCTCTAGGTAAAAGTGACCTAAATAAACTTCTGATGGATTCGTCATGGCCCATTAGTTTCAATTCTAGACGAATGTTGATTCGAAAAGGCCAAATTAAAGATCACGACGAGATGCAACGTCCTAACTCAATGTTAGATAAGTCATATCATCCCCGCGATAGCTATAGAAAAATAGCTTACAATGGACAGCAGAATATTGATGGGAATCTTGGTGACATCATTTATCTAATAGCAAACAGCGAGTTACAAGGTAAATTAAACAAGAAAAAGATATTTGAGGATAATTATAAAGAGAATCGTGGTAAGACAAATACAATCAAACGAGAAAGGACATTCGTTACGCGACTATCAACAAACCATGGAAAGAACGAAAAGGAATTTAAAAGCTATTTCAGAAAATTTATCCCGGAAATGCTTTTACGCCACCCCAAGCGGAAGTTGAAACATAGAGGAAGTCTACCATTGTATTCTCAACAGAAAGCACGATATCGCTATCCTAGTCTACCAAATCACAATAAACGAAACTTCTTTATACCAGCCACATATTTAGAATATCCACAATATCCTGAAGAATATAGCCAGGGGAACTATAAACATCATTCTAGTCTAAAGATTCCATTTGCTACAAATAATCCATATTATTATCGAAGTTGAAATACGTATTCAGGGAAGTTTGAATGATATCGCATTGGAATTTGACAAGATCCACGTATCTCAATAAAGATACAAACGCCTTGAATTATATCTTTTTTGTAGACAGTATGGAAAATATAATATTATTATATTCGCACGAGACAAACGTTTGTGATTCGACAAACGTAGTGTGATGTCCTCTAGGATTTCCGCATAAAAACGATGTCGGTTCGTCTTTGTCATTTGTTTTTCTTGTGTAAAGTGGTGTCAAGCACGTCGACCATATGTGGGTGTCTTATAAGAGGCAGGATCAGGAACTTCTTGAGTTCATTTCCGGATTTTTATGGGGTCCGTGTTACTTACCGTTTTTAGTTTTTTGCGTTGCGTTTTTTGTTTTGTTTGTCTTCGTTCGGTGTCTTATGTACCCAATGTTGCCAGTGTTTCTTGATTTTACATTCTTGATTGCACCTTCGGTTTTCTCTAACATTTATTTGTATTCTCCTCCTTACCTCCTTCCTTAGTTTCTTACTTGATGTATAGTGAGACGACACAAAAGAAGAAAATCATTTGATTTAATGTTTTTTAATGTTTGTTACATGACCGGTCACTTTTCTGTCCTGGACTAGGCACTTCAATTAAAAAATGGCAGGATTAATATAGGGATATTGGCCCATATCTCACTTTTCGTTTGTGGTAGTCACAAACCCATCCTTTTCATTGTTTAGGACTTGTCATACTCGGGTAATAGAGGGGTTAATGTTGCTGAATCTTAAGGTTTCTGTGTATCCGTATTGTTTGGTCGCCCATTGTTTGTAATTTGTCCTTTGACTTTGGCTATTGTATTGTCTGTCCTTCTATTAACGCTTTCTGATTACCCCTTCGGTATCTTCAAACTAGTTTTTATTACTGCTATGTCCAAATCCAATATTTACTTCTAATCATAACCAAAAATGATTTATTTTCGCTACAGCATATTATATCGCAGCCCGATTTACGGAATGATCATTTAATTAAATATTAAAACATGTCGTCCGGTAGTATATGTATATGTTATCTGGATGTGAATTGATTGATACCGAAAATATCAGCCTGCCGAGCCAGAATATGAAGTTTGTTGGCGAGTGAGCGAAGCGAACGAGTCACAAACTTCATATTCTGTCGAGCAGGCTGATATTTTTCAGTATCAATTATATTCACATTCAGATGACATATTTATCATCCTTAAATCAACCATAAACACGGATACATCTATATTTGTATTTTTCGCGGGAAAAATTACATGATTCAAAATATTCAAAATACGCTTCCCCAAAACCGTAGTTCATAAGTAGTTTGCAAAATATACCATTCATTTTTACAGGTTTATATAAAGGTTAAGATTGTTGGAATTTCCCTTTAATGGGGATATTCATTTTTTTTTATTACAAACATCAAAGTCACCCATTTTCATTAAAGGTTTTGCTTACCAATGCCGTTCCGGTTTAGAAAACATGACGGTCACAACCTCCTTTATGACGTAAAAAATTATGACGTCTGAGGAGAGGTTATTAAGAATTGTGTAAAGTACATTTTTGTAGGACGATGTTTGTTGATATTTCTAACGCGACAGTTCTTAATTTGATATATGTTTTAAAAAATAATGTTAACTAGCTAATGGTGTAGATGAATTTTATTTATTTTTGCCATCTTCACAGGAATTATCGTTTAAATGTTAGGAGAATTTGGTGATACCTCCTGCTGACTGTTGATAAGTCCTGCTCAGCTCACGCGGACTTTGATACGAGTTTTGTTTATGGAGCCAGCAGGTAGATATAGCCGGAGGGAAGGATGATAATAGGTACTATAAGTTATAACTGTCAACAGAATTACACTTATTAGATATATTTATATATGCTTGGAATTTACTGTTCCTAAATAATGTAATTTATTGAGACTAAGGTTAATCTCCCTGAGGCATAGATAACCGATTTTTTTTTAATATAGTGTTTAGGCCCTATGGTTTACTTGCTCCAGACTAATTTTATATTACTTGTTAACCATAGCCGATTTCACCCCCACCCTCCAATACAGCAAAGTACCAAGCGCAATATTAACTTTGAAGAATGTTTCAATTCATTAAAATATTTATACTATAACTAAGAAGAGTTTGAAGCTACCAAAGGGGTAATCAGAATTAGTAAATCGAAGGACAAAAAACAAAAATTGCCAAAATAAAAACGACAAAAGGACAAACAATGATCCACAAACATACACATAAAACTAAAGATCGAGTAACACGAACCCCACTAAGAATCGTGGCTGAACCCGGGTGCTCCCAAAAGGTAGGCAGTTAGGGGAGAACTCAGGTGCTCCGGAAGGGTAGGCAGTTCCTGCTCCACTAGTAGCACCCGTCGTATTAATCTAGTTACAAACCCGGTGACAAGTAATGAATGAGGAAAGACCGGAAAGTGCCTACGACAAGTGGAACATATCCGTGTTAATTTGTGATACAAGTCATGGTGGCGACCGTATAACTTGATGAATTCAATATAAAATTGGTACCCTTTGCTTCTCCACTAAGCACACAGCATTAAGGAGAAAGAGCAAAGACTGGTTGGCTCGGATCTGGATAATGTTTCCGAGTGGGACGACATGTCTATCCGGGACTGTTGTTTCAGTGAGCTAACGATGTTTAGTTCGTTTCTACCTCCAGCTGTTTGTAGGCATGTCTTATTTACGTCATTTGCGCATAGTGATGTCCAAAACATATTGTGTTCTGACTTTGTTTTGGTTTTCTTCGTATTATATACCCTATGTTTCTCTCAGTTGTCCTTATTTGCCTGCCCCTTCGGTATTATCTAACGTTAATCACCTAGCACTATACGAATCCAACACATCGTGGTGATCTAGTACAAAGCGAACCTCATCATCATCCCAGTTAAAATTAAATTGTTCTCGCCATGATATAAGTGCAAATTTGTTGAGTTGGCGTTAAACAAGAGAAAACCACCGACCTGTCGCAAGTCACTGTCAAACTTTATCCCATAATGTTGTATCGAGTACACCTCGCCATGAACGGAGTTCGAACACACAACTTTAGTGGTAATAGGCACTGATTGTTAATCCAACTACCATACGATCACGACCACGACGGCCCATCTAGCATAATTGACCTCGACCAGAAATGAACGATCCATTAGTATACTGAACAAGATGTTTTTGTACACTGAACACAATAAAAGTCATACATTTGTAATCATTTATGTGTATTCCATGTTTTAAAGGAAAACTCCAATCAGATGAACGATTGCTATAATTCAATACATTATAACTTTTTATTCGTAAATAACTAATTATTCAACAAAAAACATCTTTATTAACATTAATATACCCGATTAGAAATATGAATATTTTGAATTTCCTGTCGTAGTGTAAACGGCCATGACACCTCTTCGTGTGACGTCACAAAGTCAGTTTCAATAATGTATCTGACCCTTCCCAACCTTCAGCCCTTTTGGTTATGTTTTAATATCAGATCAATTGCAATACAATGTTTACAATTTGTATGTCGTCCTAATTTGTTTCTTACTATTACCATTCAATGTTACATTTTCAAAAAAACATACGAGTTTGTTTGTGTTTGTTTGTTTGTTTTTTTTTGGGGGGGTGGGTATAATTTCATGTTTTACATGATTGGTCGTAGGTTAAATAACTGTCACTTTTAACTCGTTTTATGCGTACATGTGCTTTTTTCTTTTTTTGTCTCCAATGCTGTTGTACTTTTCCGTGTTTATCGTGGTCACTGGTCGATGTGTTGACAAGGGTAGAATCAGTAATTATAAAAATATTCTTCTCACATTTTCCCTTTTCGTTCGTGCAATAAAATGCTTCACACGAAGTCGTATTGATTTCTTAAATATCCAAAGAAAAATATACGATGTTATGTTACGATTTACATAATTTTAATGATAAAATTGCAGCTGATGCTGCTATACGTTACCGACTTTGTGACGTCACGGTTCTTTCGGGGGAACTTTAACTGCAGGTATACTCCGAAAATGCATTATGCCTTTTGTCTCCTCATATTGAAGAGTTCTAAAAACTTTCAATAACACAAATGTTTTTATTTACTGCCATTTAAAATTTTACGTTAACTAGTTAAGACCATGGCGTTTTCCTTTAATATATTTACATATTTATATAAACCCATCTGTTTTATTGCATATAAAGATGTTTAAATGAGTGCTATTTTCTTTGATATATGTGGCCTTTACACGGAATGATGACAGATTGATTCAGATCTGTGTACATTTTATTTGTTTTCAAATTAGAAAAGAAGTACACTATCAGATCCAGACCTGGGTTTTTGTATAGAAACTTTGATATTAAGAATCTGAGTTAGTCTTTTGTCAAATTTGAGTATGTTTTTCCTAAAATAGGTTAAGACCTGTTTCGTATTACGAAAAAACATTCATCAATGTAATGCAAAGAAAAATCCAAAATATCCCCTCGGTAACTCAATATAAATACGGCGACGGGTGGTCGTCGTTTTCCTTTTGAAAGGCATTTTATCCTGAGCCAGTAAGACAATTTCTCATTGAAAGAGTCTCTATGTTGTATACAACGTGCAATAGACGTGGCATTCTCAAATCGCAAGACTCCCTTTGTCGTCTAGTTCTAAGGGAGCGAGTTAAGTGTTAGAGTTGTCTAGAACATCCATCAGACAGATGTATCCTACAGCAGAGAAAGTACGGTTAATCTCTATACCTAGGGGCACTTCGATGGCTGATAATGTTGTGTTAAACACCAAACAATCAATCATTTATTTTTTAAATCTATGCCACTCGAAAAGTAATCTTTTAGAATATAGACAATAACAGGTGTTAGCTATTGTACATGAAGAAATCATGGGCCGTTGTGGTCGTGATCGCATGGTATTTGAATTTACAACTACCTGTGCAACCAGGGGCCATCGTGGTCGTGATCGTATGGTAGTTGGATTTACAATTACCTATGTAATCAGTGTCTTATCACCACTGAAGTGCACGTAGTTCGAACCCCGTTAGCGGCGAGGTGTACTCTATACAACATTATGTAATAAAATTTGTCTGACTTGCGGCAGGTCGGAGACTGACAGTGGCGTTAAACTCCATAAACCAACCAACTATATGAAGAAATAAAATATTTCAAAATGTTGCCAACGTTTGACACGCATCAAAGACACCACGCAAAGTATTAAATACTGAAGCCAAATAAATGGATTCTTAATTGAAATAATATATACATACTAATTAAAAATTAATAAAGAAACTATAAAAAATTATGATTATTATTAATCTATTTTTAACAATAATAATAACTTAAATGACAAAAATACTACAACTCCCTAAAATGCAAATACTATGAATAAATTATATAATTTGTATACAGTGTAAATAATAATGATTACAATGATATCTATTTTAAACCATCGATCATATATATACTAAATGTTAAAATACTAACTAACGTGTGACAACAATGTCGCCATCACACTCAGTGTCATGAGGGCTGGAAGCAGGGTACAGACCCGCACTAAATTTATAACCGGTAAGTAAATTTACTGCTTTGTACTTCCTATTTAACACCTTAAGAAGGAAACGCCCACAGTGTAGTTTTTTGGGTCGTTTTTGCAATTTTCAATTTTATATATTGGTATTAATGGCAGGTAAACGACTATTATACATCACACATAAGTTTGATCTTTTCTTGACTAATGGTGTATGACGCATTAACATTGATTGATAGCTATAGCTGATGAATTAAAATAGACATTAAATATTTAACTTTTGTCTTTTGCCGATTACAGTTCTACTTATGTAAAGACATTTATGTATACTTACATTCTATTTTGTTATTCATTTTTCCTTTTTTGCAGTCTTATATTATGTCCTCCTGTTATGTATAAATCACAGTAATATTTACATCGCACATAAAACAAGAATCTAATGCTGTTGGTATTCCGTAAATACATTTAAATAATTTAAGGCAATATTGTTATGGTCAGGTGGTCAGTTGGTTATCGTCCGATCTGACATGCGTTTCTGTCCCCCCTTGGTACCTCTATTATTGATATATTTGACCATGAAATGTCTTTTTTTTATGTAATTATGAACGAATTTCTTGTTTGTTTATCTCAACTCAGTACATGTGTATATTTTCTTTTATTTCTTCATAATAATTATGTTTTGTCTGGTGTGTTTCGTGGGTTATGTTTTGCTTAGACGGTGTACGTGACATGATAAAATGAGGATATAGGACGTTGTTCTCAACAGTATATTTCAGACACAATTTGCACAATTTTAAATTCTAGAATATTTTTGTCTTACTATTTGATAAGAAAAGTTTGAAGATACTAAATGGGTAAGCAGAGGCAATTAATCGAAGGACAAACAATGACCTACAAACCCCTAAACGGAAAACAAACAAAATGTTGAGCAACTCGAACCACACTGAAAACTGAGGGTGAATTCAGATGCTCCGGGTGGATGAGCAGTTTCTGTTCCACTAGTGGCACCAGTAGTATTACTTTTGTTACAAACACGGTGATAAAGTCACGAATTAAGTATGCCCTGGCACTTTGTGATTTTACGAATGTAGCATACTTGTGTTGAGTTTTCTCCATTCTTTTTTTTAATTTCTCAACTATTTGGAATATAAAAAAGAAGTTTAAATAATGACTGTCAATAATTCCACCAATATCAACAACACGTATAACAAACTACCTCTCACCTCGTATCTTTGAACTCGGCATATGTCCATTGAATCAAGTTCCTGGTTTGGGACATGCACAACAATGTGGCAGGGTTAAATTCGTTAATTGGTTAAAACCCCCTTATTGATCATGGATCTCCAACAGTAAGACAGGCTTAAAACACCTGCACAGAAAAAAATACAACAAAAACAACGAAAAAACGCAACAACAAGAAACAAAAAACAACACAATACAGAAAGCTTAAAACATGAACAACACGGACCCCACCAAAGACCGAATGTTCATTTTAAACTGTCTACGAGATAAAGACAAATACTCTGGGGGAAACATCATAACCAATAATTCTAACCGATATAATATCAATTTGTGACTTATTACCAAGAGTAACCAGATGGGTGTCACTATTGGAGCAAGAACTGCTTACAATTCCGGTAAAAATGAGTACAACTTCGGTTTTTAGTGGTATTCGTGTTGCTCAATCTTTAGTTTTAATTGCAGTGTTTTGCAGATGATTGTTTTTGTCCCTTTGTCATTTTTCTTTTGTCCATTGCATTGTCTCTCCTTTATTGATTTACAGCTTCTGGTTACCTTTTGGTATTTTCAAATTCTTCTGATCAGCATGTTAATCAATTAACTGTCTTCGTTGTTAGAAGAAATAGATCACCCATTTGTCGGAATTAAATATGCCTAGCTTCGGCACCGACATGGTTTATCAGATATATTTATATTTGAAATGTACAGTTCATGAATAATGTAACTTATTATAAGTAAGGTTAATCGCCGTTAAGCACAGATAACCGGAGCCAAGTACAGCTATAATGTTTTGACTCATTGGTTTACTTACTTCCAAAAGACTTAAATTATTTGGATTTCCAATGTTTAGACTCATTGGTTTACTTACTTCCAAAAGACTTAAATTATTTGGATTTCCAATGTTTAGACTCATTGGTTTACTTACTTCCAAAAGACTTAAATTATTTGGATTTCCAATGTTTTGACTCATTGGTTTACTTACTTCCAAAAGACTTAAATTATTTGGATTTCCAATGTTTAGACTCATTGGTTTACTTACTTCCAAAAGACTTAAATTATTTGGATTTCCAATGTTTTGACTATAAGTATAACTGAATGAAGGTTATCCCAGAAACGCGCCGTGCTGAATAAATTAGATATCTACTTTTATATTATAAAATAGCAATGTAATATGGACTCAAATATACATGTATTGATGTAATTGCTAGTTGGATCTACTAGTTATAAGGGTAATAAAAAGATTACCGAAATCCGAACAATCTCCCTAAGGGAAAGTAAAAACTCATAAGTATATAAACAGACAAAATCAGTCAACAACCGGAAAACTGGGAAAACCGTAATGACCCCGACTTGGTACAGGCATTTCCAAATAATTATACCAGTAGATTGTGTATGCAGTACGTGTGCCATGAAATAATACTGTATAAATTCATTAGGAAGTCTGTTGGTATATGTCGATGTTTGCCTTACATTTGGGATGTCGTTACACAACATTACAGAAAGGGATATGGCTAGGATAAAATACACTGCATTGTTTAGTTCTATGGTATCTATCCACTGTTTTCCATTGTTGTTTCCCAATATAATCATAGATTTTGTATGTATCTTTAATAACATTCCTTCGTTTAGAGGTTGTGCAGTTCATGTAAGAATGTGCCGTTGATATTGAAGAGTTCTGTGGACACTAAAGGGACAATACTCTGTTTAATTTGTAAGTATAACATAATTGATTGGGACCGTACATGATCAATAGTTCTAAAGATAGAAATATTAAAAGTTAATTTAAATAAAACCGTATTGTGGGTGTAATGGTTAGCGTGCTCGTCTGCATTGTTGTAGCTCGCGGTTCAAACACAGGTCATGTCAAACAAAATACCATTAAATTGGAATTTGCTACTTCTACGCTAAGCACAACAGTAAGGGGTAAGGGCTCGGATTCAGGATATGTATATGAGTTGAGCGACAGCCATATCTACGGACTGTTGTACCAGTGAGCTAAAACAAACCAAACTATGCATGTTGGTCTAGTATAAAATGGACAGTATCATCACATCGCATTGTAACTTATTCTTCCCATGATCCAGCTGAATAATTGCTCACTTGTCATTTGTGTTTTCTTGCGATGAACCCCTTTCTTACAATTTCCACATTTAGTTGCAATATTAACACAGATGTTTGCCAACAGTGATGTACATCATCTGTTTTGTCTTAAGGCTATGAAATATAACCTAATAAATCAGTCCTGTACACCTTTTTTAATCAGTCATGTACAGTAGGTGGTAGTGATACACGTCTAACCTTGTTGAGTACCTATCAATAAAATACATATTCAAATTTGGTCTCTTCAAGGTACGTATTTCATTCCCATATACATGAAAGAAAACAAATCCATCTCACTCGTCAGATCCCAAAAATAGGTAAAATAACAAAAGAGGTGATTAGTTCGTAGGACATACTTACAAATAAAAAAAATTGGAAAAGTCGACTATTTCTCATTGACTTCAACTCCCAACCATAGAAATGGGACTTCGTTTCTCCACTGCAGGGCACAGCCTCTCCGTAATTGATGATCATTGGTTAATCAATAGTTTGTTAGCAGTACTCGTTTGTTGCTCTTTTCAAGGCCACATTTGCTTACCCTTCCAGACCACTTGAATTCACCCCTGGTTTTTAGTAGGGTTCGTGTTGCTCGATCTTTTTTGTGTGATGTTTTGTAGATCGTTGTTTGTAATTTTTCTTTTGACCATTATAATCCCTGTTCTTCTACAATTTACGGTCTCTGATTACCCATTTGGTATCTTCACACTTTTTTCCTACTTGTGGCAATGACAAAATGCGTCCATAGGCCAATTATAGTGGGACTCTTTTGATCACCCTTATTTAAGCTTGGCCACTGAAATGAATGGAATTCAATAACTGGATCGGCTTATGTAATTGGAATTTCTAAACAAGAAAATTACCGCATAAATGAGAGTTGCCTTTTCCGAGGATTATTCGGTTTAATGTCCAACAACATTTTCTGTAAATTAGTTTATCTAAAAGACGGGTTTTATACTGATTGTAAAGTGTTTTATTATTAACATTTAACATAATGTAACATTATAAATGTAATAATTACATGATTATGAACAGAAAGTTTAAGCAGTAATAAAAAAAGTAGATTATAGTATACAATTTAATTCTCACGACGCGTTTCTGGAATAACTCATTAGTAAATATAATTGCAAATCCAAAGTAACTTAAAAGTATCTTTACGCCTGTAAACCAAAGAGCTTAATCAGAACATCCAAAATCAGTTAAAGTTACTTTCTCTGAGGGAGCTAGATTAGGCAAATAAAATTATTGTTACTTCTATAGTGAAAACCTTAATATCAGACGTTGTGAACTATGAGGAAACTATTGGAGACGGATTAATATAAGTCTAACGACTTGTTTCCGAATCCTATTGATTTATTCAGGTTGATGTTGTAAATGATATACATGTTTGTTCTTATAAATGTTTGAATTTATTAATAAAATATGTTTATACTAATAAAAAAAAACAAAAGTTGTGAAACGTAGAACAGCAATTACAGCGTTATACATATGCTTTTATTTGTTTCAAAATCTAAGATTGGATAGTATCTCATGTTTATATAGGTAGCCGTCGTAGTCGTATGGTAGCTGTATTTACAACTACCGGTGCAATTAGTGCCTATCACTGCTAAAGTTGTGAATTCGAACCCCGTTCCTGACGAGATGTACTCGATACATCATTATGTGATCAAGTTTGTCGGTGACTTGCCAAAGGTTGGTGGTTTTCTCAAGGTACACTGGTTTCCTCCACCGATAAAACTGACCGTCACCGATATAGCTGAAATATTGTTGAAAATGGCGTTAAACACTACAAACAAACAAACAAACATGTTCATGTATATACATACTATTTCTTGCTGGTATTGTATTATTGTTTTGTTTTTTTCGTCTGGATTGTCCATCTTTGATATCCCCTATGATATTCTCTCACGCCTATTAATTATTTTCGTGTTAGTTTGTGGCTTCATCAGACAACCTTCTTTGACGTTGTGTACCATGTCAACTGTCATAAGGTTGATGTTCTACTAATTAGGATCAATCTTAAAATGGTAACACTTCTATAGCAATAAGACAATGTACACATTAATTTCTATATATGTTATGATACATACAAATATATTTTATATTACAACTAATAATAAAACTAAGTTCAATCACCCTGAGGCACAGGTAACGTTATGCACCAAGTTAAGATTTTTATTTATTTGGCTTTCAAATATTTTGGTTTGAAGCGTATCTGGCGAAGAAGAGTTAGACGATGCCAAAAGGGTAATCAGAATCCGTAAAAGGGACAGACACCGCAATTACCAAAGGAACAAAAGACAAGAGAACAAACAATAATCTACAAAACACAACACAGAAAACTTAAGATTGAGCAAAACGAACACCACTGGGTGTGAATGCAGGTGTTCCGGAAGGGTAAGTAGTTTCTGCTCCACTATTGGAACCCACCGTGTTACTCTAGTGATTCCAGAAACGCATAGTGCGCACTACATTTGATTTCTACGTTTTTATTAGATATTTACCTATTAAATACCTATATGAGCAATGTTTGAAAAAATAGAATAAATGTGTTTTATTTTGTCTTTTTCAGCAACATGAAATTAATTTTAATACAGATAATGTTGATCTCCACTTTCAACATAAATGGACAAAGAACTCGAAATCTAGCTGGAAACCGAATGATACAAGAAGTTGTGTTTGCGCCACCGGAAACAGGAATCCGTCAAATTACAAGACACAGTCAACCTAGTACTCAACACAATGATAAAAATAACTATGTTTTGATAATACATAATTTATTCGGGAATGGTGATAAAACTGCCAATAAACTCATATTTGCTCCCGGAGCAGCCATGTTTGTCCAACCATCACAACTTATTAAACACGAACGTAATACGGTTACGTCACACAAAACGGAAATTAAATCTACATTCGGACAATTTGAATCAAAAATTGTACATTCGTCGGAAACTACATCAAAAACACAATCTAATCCTGTATTTGACAATCATCTGATCAACCCTTATCATTTATCATCTACTGGGAACATGTTCAATGATGATGGTATTAACAATGACAATAGCTTTCCATCGATTCAGTCTGAGTCTAATAATGCACTGATGCAGCCAGTTGATAATAAAAATGTTCTACAAAACTCATTCCAAGACAGTGTTAATAAACTTGATCAAAGATTTGGGTGGAATGAACAGTTAGAAAGATGGAAATGGCTGAAGGCTCTGCAAGAAGCAAAATCAAAACCTAAATCGGTTACAACGGACTCTCCAGTGGTTTCAAATTCAAAAAACACTACACGGACGAAAAATCCTAAAACATTTGGATTGGCACCGATACAAGAGTTAGTGAAACCATACAAGGAGCTAGGTACGTTAGGACCATATAAATCTGAAACAGCACCGGAGGATAAACAATTTTTGGATCTAATAACACAAGGTCTACATCCACTGCAAGAGATTGTAGTGGATAAACCAAAGCAGAGGACTGACAGTGACGGAACACAGGCAGAAGGATTTGGAGAAGTCCCTGGGCTACATTCACTTCAAGCGTTCTCAAACTTAGAGACAACCGAAAAAGAACCATTTCAGGGAAATCTGAGAAACCCGATAGGATCGAATATGCTACAGAGCTATGAACAAAATTTTATGCAGTCTGTGTATAAGAAACCGTTATTTGGGCCCAAGCCCAAGCGAGACACAGTTCAAATATCAGGCGACTTACCTTCAAAAACGAATGAACCAGACTTGTTTATGTTGTCATCTGAATCTATTTCTACAAATTTACGACAACCGTCAAAATTACAAAAGTCCCCTAATGGGTTTGGACTTAACCATGGTATCAACAACCACCCCAATATTTTCAATTTTTTCTCCACTGCAGAAAAAAAATCAGATCCTGCTTTTACATCAATCAGTGGTGAACAAAACATCATTGCACCTGTTCACAACATAGATAGTCCAGCGCAGATTACAACAGATTTAAGTTCATCAACTCCAACTGTCAACATTGCCGACACCGCTGGTCATTTTACCGAACGTAAAAGAAATGGCGGATGGAACAGTCATCGAGGAAAAATTATTCCTATATTGTCAACACTTCCACAACAACAAGGATCACTAAGTGATATGTTTCCAGTTGATATGAATACTCTACCAGCATTGGAAATGGTAGCACATTATCTTCCTGTCGCTACAATGACCCGAAAGCTTCACAAAACATTAAGAGATACGTTACCAGTTGGTGCATTACTAAACAAGTTTGGCAGTAAAGCTGGACAGCCACGTGCTCTACTGCCATGGGTTAGTAATATACTTTTACCGGCCTTATCACTAAATTCAATAATAGAAAAAAATATACGTGAAAAATCTTCATATGTAAATATGCAAGGTAGGCTGATTGACAAAGTTACTGAAACATCTACAAGACACCGTTTAAATATCACACACCAATTTAAACCATTTATTAAAACAGCAATGACAGAACAAGTCAATTTCAAGACAAAACAGTTTCCAAAGTCGGTGTCATTATTGGTTAGCAGATCAAAGTCTACACCTATGGCCAAGTCATCTAATACAAAATCAAACTGGAATAGAAATATTAATACAAACAGGCTACGCTCGCCAGTTCTTTCATCGAGTAGGCGACCTCGTAAGTCACAAACTACTCGTCAAAGTATTTTAAGACCAAGAAGACAGCGATGGGGACGTCAACAAATACCTCTGTTACCAGTACAAATCAGAGGATAATGCGTATGTCGCCTCCCGTGTCAATGCTTTATGGTGTGTGTTCAATAAAATTTTTAAAATGTTTAGGCATGTGTTAGTGTATGACCTATTGACACGAATATATAATAAGATGTTTACCATATCAAATCACTCACTGATTATTCTGTTAGGCTTGATATGTGGGTACTAATTAATTTCATTTTTGTTCTTTGTTCCCGTCATCATACTCTCTAACACCGATGTCAATTTGTCAATCCACTTACTTACTTTCCTTCCTCATCTTGCATGCAATACTTATGGAGGACCAACGACGGCTACCAACTATTCCTCAAATGTATTCGTCCTTCTAGATGGTGGTTTTGTTTCTATTTCTGTAAAAATTAGAGCATTTGCAACTATATTTTATATGAGTATTAGGGAAGATTTTGATGGCTCAAACTCACAGAGCTGATCAGAGCGTCCCCAAGTAGCGGATAAGGGAGCCCTTTCCATATGGTTATCAGATTATAATACGGAAAACCTGACCGTGGACCATAATTGGCTACGTTTTTGGGGTGCCACATTCCCTCCACGCGAAATACCTCTTTTGTAGATTTTGAAAAAGAGAAGGAGCATTGTAGCCGCTGCAATAGACTGAATTTTTCCTCCCTACAATTCTTGTTCAGTGACAGTCAAACGACGTTGACCGGTTGACACTTTCCTTCCCTCATTTCTGCATAGTTTGTGTATATTATTGAACATGTTCTCATCCTGAATATAGCTGAAATACTGCTCACTGGACGTCAAAAAACAATTAATCAACTATATTTTACTTACGGACGGGCGATCATATTAAGAAAGATGAATATACTATAATGGTCTAATCGTCACGATTGTTTTAATTGTGTCGGCAATGTGGTATTTTTTGTTTGTTTCGTTTTTGTTTTTCACTTTATTACCGGCAGAAAATAGTCACCGCCTCCGTTCGTTCGTTTGAAAAAAATGGTGTCCGGATAGGGATTTGAGTTCCGTTTGATGTACAAAATTCTTGCATGGTATGAATATGAACAGCTTAATTTTGATCATGACACCTTTTACCCCATATGTCGTTATACCCCTAAAACGGAAAATGTAAAAATGAAATCGGTTTCTGGATGATATCTTCGTTCCAATGGTTACATATCTTTTGCTTATTTTATGAATATTTATAAAAGCAAAATATAGGTAAAGTTTGATTTTGGCCATAATGATTTCGTCGCTAATGAGTTATTCCCCTTTAAAATGTGCAAAATGTCAACAATATTGCTTTCAGTATGGTCAGGTTAGTTTTATTTGACACAATTCATTATTCTGTTAATTATTAATTAACGGTCAAGTTTTATTTCGAAGAAGTTGATAGTAACCGTTTTGAACACAAATAATTATTTTATGTATCTGCTAATAGCAATCAAATTAAGGTAAAGTTCAATACTGGGAAACAAAATTATTTTAAAAGTCTTCGGGAGCAAGTAAACCAAAGGGTATAATCAGGATAGAAAAATGGGTAAAGGTTACCTATGCCCGAAGGAGGTAAACCTTAGTTTTAATAAATTACAGTATTTGTTTATTGTTTCGACAGTGTTGTATTTTTCGGTTTTCATTTTTATTAGGAACTGTAAATTTATAGCAAATATCCAATAAAGCTTGTCCGTAACAACACACTGACTACTGTTTGGATGATACCCTCGGGGTCTAATTGTCTATCAAGATAGTTATTTACCCGGTGATAGTCATAAAAAGGTATATATCCAACGACCGTTTATGGAATAGCATTCAGCAGGTATACCAAAAGGGCATAAACAATATAGCTATGGGTAACATGCTTTAATTCTTTAATTTTAATAAATTACAGAACTTGGACAGGTGAATGTTGTGTTAAATTCTTTATGGGAAATTAATATAATATACCATAATAAAACGTCATTTACAAAATTGTTAAGCGCGATGGTTTTTGACATCGTTAAAAATAAGTTGACAAATACTGTAATACAGAATCAT
>MJUT01025190.1:359379-370958 GCA_002080005.1 Gigantidas platifrons
AAAAAACCCATAGTTATCGATAGTTTAGATTTTAACAGATTTATATATTGCATATTGTTCTATTCTTATATGTATTTGGTTGTAGTAATAACGCTTTTAGTCCTGCAACCCCAGGGGCATGACTAGATTATTTCTGTACGTGGATATTAGATTTTAGAACTTTCGCAAAAGTGGTATTTTTTCACTTTATTAAAATTTTCATAAGTTACTTAATTTGGAGCAGATCTGCAACTGGCTGAATAAATAATCAGCATGAAAATATGTTATATACACATTTACTTATTAATGACTATGAGCAATAAATGTCAGTATTTTTAACCAAGCAAATCAATAATTTAAAATTACTAACAAACTCTATCAATGATGTATTGTTTCTTACATTGTATATGATGACTAATGTTGTTCTACGTTGGATATTAAAGCTTGTCATCATCACCGGGGGGTTATGAAATAGACATTTTGTGTTAATTTCATATGTCATCGTATGCCACACGATCAGGCTGTACGTTTTTATTTGTTTGATGGTGTTTAACGCAACTTTCAACAATATTTCAGTTTTATCACATATTTTATTGAAATAACGGCGAATCTGCATGTGTAATAAAAGCATAATTTGCGGCGTGTTATTTGCCTCCGGGGCAATAACATTTTACGAGGGGAAATAACATGTTATCTGCCCTCTTGTGAAGGGCAATAACATGTTATCCCGGCCATGGCAAAATGTGTGATAAATATATTAATACATGTCCTTTTTCATATTGCCCTTGTCATCAGCCCTCGGGGCCGATATCAAGGTCTCGTGATGATAACAAGGGCAATATGAAAAAAGCCATGGATCAATCTATAAATATCGTGGCGGTCAGACCCGGAGAAAACCACCGACCTATCGCAAATCAATGACAAACTTTATCAAATAATGTTATACACTTCGACCAGATCAAGATTCGAACTCACATCAGTGATGATAGGCACTGATTGCATAGGTAGTTGTAAATACAACTACCATACGATCACGGCCATGACGCCCCGCCCATCCGGCTGTAATATGTTGCATGTAGAAGTGTTGAATATACTACATATAACAGTTTATCTTCAAGTGAATTGAATATGATATGTTCTTGTCTATAAAGAAAAACCGAGTTAATATGACAAGTTCATTCAATGGTGCCTAAATTAGTAGATGTAAGATACGTATATGAGTATCTTCTTTATGAATAAATATTCTGTTCATAGAAAGCATGTAAAGCAAATAAGGCCAGCTGAAAATAATTCTAATGAAAGAAGCGTTCAATTTATGTTAATCCCGCCTCCATTTTTGTCATTATGGATTATTTGAATACTTACTGATATGGTAGTTTTAATAGCTTATTTGTTGCATTAAAGACATCATAAAGGAAATTGAGTAACTGAACAACAGACAATTAAGAAGAGTGGGATGGGGTAGGGGCGTGGCCTTAATGGTGTTTACCACACTTTCAACAACATTTCAATAAAGAAGAATTGTAATCATAGTGTTGTGAGTCTACTCTGAAGCTTTGTACATAACTGTATTCAAGTTTTTACCAAATATTTATATATTGGAAATATATACCTATTTTTGGTTTATAAATGCATCGATAATGACAAACTCTGTTCTGCCGAAAACATGAAGAATATAGCTGAAATACTGACATCAATCAATCAATCAATCAATCAATCAATCAAATCATGAACACTCATATTTACTTGAATATGTTTCAATAACTGAATTGGCTGATGTGAGTATACTTTCCTGATATCAACATCCCCACATACATGTGAAATGTGTAACAACACCAGGGTTTTAATATGGTTACAGTTTTGCAGCAGTACAATTTTATGTGATAAATTTTATCAGTAACCTGCGGTAAATCGGTGGTTTTTTCGCAGTACTTTGTTTCCCGCAACCAATGAAATTGAACACTATGCTGTTGCTAGTTGTGTTCAACACGCATAGCTTAGCTGTCCTTAATAATTAGAAGCTCACGACAGGTGCCGTATATGAGACAGGAGATTCCTAACATTTCAGAAGAATCCTGTTTCTGATGAGATTTAGGGTTGTTCGAGTCTTTGTTTAAAAACTTTCACGATGAAAAAAAATCGATTTTCCATCTTATCGTGAACTATCTATATCATTGTTTAAAATACAAGTATTGCATATTGATATACTTAGTAAACTATCCAACAAGGTAGCCATTAAAGGTATACAGTTAAAGGTAGCCATTAAAGGTATACAGTTAAAGGTATAATGTCGTTGATTTTGGTGATTTTTTGTGTCCAGATATTCTTTACAAGGAGTACATTAAGACATAAATTAACACTAATTATCGAGTTTTAATGTAAAAAGTCCATCCATTCTCTTTTATTTTCATGAAAACACATTTCTAACATAAATTCCTGTCTGTACGACAAGAATGGCTGCAGATGGAAAACATACAAGTGGTCGTATGAGCATTTTAACTGTTTCTGCAAGAAAAAGAAACAGGAAAGAAGCTTGGGGAAATTATTATAAAACAATAATTACCATTGGCCACCAACATGCTCGCTGGATTGATTTGAAGGGAGCGTAATCATTAGTGCCATTGCGCATGTAGTTCGGTAATAGGGACGACATGCATAATTAATGTTTCTGTGAGAAAAGCTGCACACAAGAAAACAACGAAAATACACGTTTTGTACTGGTTTTGAAGATAAATATTAAATTTCAACACGATTTTTTAAAAATATTACCAAACTTAACGACATAACACCGTTAAAATTATTCGGTACAATGTTCGTTGAATGCATACTTCTTACATCAATAGATCTGAATAGCCATAGGAGTTACCTCCCCTATATCAATACATTTAAATGTTTTGTAAATAGTATTGTAACATGACTGCATTCTTTTCCTTTGACCTTTTCATGGTTTATATACCAGAATGTAAGCTAAGAACTATGAAATAATACACGCAAATACGAGATGTTGGACACTCTAAGCAATCTCACGCTTCCTGTTCGATTGTTTAACCCACTAACTCGGAAAATCATGGTATAAATATTACTAGTATGATCATGATTTTACATATGTTTTATTTATTTTTTGTGTTCTAAGAGTAAACAGATTCTATCCTTTTAGCTGGTAGTTAGTTAACTACACGCCTTCATCATTGACCCTGTGTTTGCACTGTCCACGTTTCTTCTTCCATTATAGAGTAGCACTCCATCGAGTGTAATTGGTACATCATGTTTATTTCGTTGTTCATTTGTTTTAGTCTCTTTTGTCTCTTTTGAGTGGAAACGAATCTGTGCAGGTTGTAAAGTGTTTGTTTATATATCTATATATGCCTTTGGAGATCCAATTACCCAGAAAGGGATGGTTCGGTTTCTATTAACCAAATGTAGAGCCCTGCAACATTTTCGTGGACGTTTTAGTGTTCAAAGATTTCCGATGTACAAGTAGCTAGTAGCTCGTGTTGTTGATATTGGCGGAATTGTTGACTATCACTGTTAAAATCTCTTCATAAAATACTCCCTAAAAGTATAAAAGCTATGAAATAAAAATTTCGAGAAAAATATCGAGTTTGCTATATTCAAAATAAAAACGTAGTTTCACTTTCCCATGCATGGTTTTTACAATGAGGTGATTTTAATGGAAACACAAGTGTAATACGAGGCACTTTTTAACTTCCATATTTAGTGGAAAACAGCCAAGATTTCCTCATCATTACAACATATTATGATTTCACACAATCTAATTAAAATTAGATCTCTCACTTTGCTCTTGTTTATTTATATTTCGCGCGTGTGAGAACTAACGCAAGCCTGTAGACATCGCATTCTGGTGATCTAGGGTCAGGCAATATATTGTCCATTCAAATGATCGCTTACGAGATCTTGAAAGTGGATTTATGCAAGGGACGTAACTCTGGGTGCTAATGAACTATGCAAGAAATCCATTCGGAATTGTTCCAATGTTATCTATATCGACTATGTCGGACCCCGATTGTTCCGACAACTGTTTACATTTCCGGAGACAAGAAGACGTCTTCAGGTGAAAATTCATAATTTACGGTACAAATCAATGGCATTTAGAAGCCCTCTCACGCCTAGGCGTATTTATTACAAATCAAATATATGTGTGCTTATTACGTGTGATATCAGAGAACGATTTTGATTGGCTGTTCTGAAGGTACGTTACCTTTATTTGCATCTCATTACATATGCGTGACCCTAGGTCACCAGAATGCGATGTCTACAAGCTTGTGGTAGATCTCACACGCGCGAAATATAAATAAACAAGAGCAAAGTGAGAGATCTAATTTTAATTAGATTGGATTTGACACAGTACCAGGTATTAAGGAAATACAATGTGAGGTATCTAGCTGAACTGAATTCCCGTCACATTCGTTCCTCTGACTTTACGCTTGCCAACTATGTACTGTATCAGCTAGAGCATCTGTTTTTCTGGTGAGTATTCGTCGTGCTATATTTAACGAATAAACATTATGTTAAGAAATATGAGAATATGCAGGCATCGACTATTTTGATCAATAGTAGAAGACATCTGATAATTTGATGGTATTATTTGTGTGTTGCAAGTTGTTTTGTACACACCGTCTTAAAATCTTAGAGATTTGATGGTATCGTTGACTGTTCACAGGGTTCAATCCAGTTGCCCAACGCGTCAACAGGTGGCCTATTGTATGTGGTTCCTAGATTATAATACGGACAACAGTAGGTATGATGCCACGCTCCATGTAGGTTAAAGATCTCTTCTGTAGATTTCGAAAGATACATTTCATACTAGTAGTTGTCTCCCTTTGAACAAATAAATATTGTTATTGCTATACAATCGATTCTTCGTGTGATTGCTTTGCTTATTTTGCACTGTTATGTTAAGTATATTACACTTTCTTTAATAAATAAAATTGTATTGATATTGTATTTGTATATACATGTAATCGTCAAAATATTATTGCCAATATAATTAACACTAATAAAAGAGTAGATGTCAAATTTAGTTCGTACGATACGTTTCTTGAATAACCTACATCAGGTACGATCACTATCGAAAGATTGGAAAGCCAACAAATTTTAATGTGTTTGGGAGCAATAAACCTGGAATATACACTACAGGATATCCAAAATCAGCTAAACATTTATTTATTGTAAAAGTGTAATAATTTTTTGACATATCAATATATTTTATGTTGTTTTATACCCACTACTAGGCGACCGCCTTCAATTTGTCCGTTAGCTTTTCACACTTTGAATTCTTCACCAGAATCCACCATAAGAAGAGTTTGAAGATACCAAAGGGAGGTAATCAGAATCCGTAAATCGAAGGACAGACAACACAATGGCAAAATGAACAGGAAAAGTTTGAAGATACCAAAGGGGTAATCAGAAGCCGTAAATCGAAGAACAGACAACACAATGGCCAAAAGAAAAAGTACAAAAGGACAAACAACGATCTACAAAGCATACACATGAAACTAAAGATTGAGTAACACGAACCTCATTTAAAACAGGGGTGAACTCATGTGCTTCGGAAGGGTTAGCAGTTCCTGCTCCACTAGTGGTATATAATAATTGAATTGAAAGTTTGCATGAATTATCTAATAGTGTGTCATTAAACGATTCCTCACGTGCAGTTCCTACCTCAAATATGTGCACGATGGGACATGTTGTGTTTTGTTGTCATTGAGCTAGTATTAATCTGTAAATAGTTTTACTTGTCATGTGCAATCTCTGACATTATTTTCGTCTTGTTGAAGGTGGTCAGTATTTGGTAGAAGTAGACTATAAAACTCTAACTACGCTTCTTGGTCGAGTACAAAAGCAGGTATCATCATCATCATCATCATCATCATCATCATCATCGACATCTCAGTAATAATTACATTGTTTTCGCCATGATATAAGTGATATTAATTATTAGTATTTGTTTTCGCAAGAAAAGGATTATCAGGTCCATATCAGATGAGCTCGAAAAGCGAATCCTTGTCGAGCGAAAAAATAATACTAATAATTTTTTTATCTGTAATTTCACAATTTTAACACAGCTTTGTGATTTTTTTGTTGTGTTTTGACCTTTTTTTTTAATGCTAATAATTTTTTTATCGGTAATTTCAAAATTTTAACACAGCTTTGTGATTTTTGTTGTTGCTGTGTATTGACCTTTTTTTTATGAAAGGTTTAGTGACGTCACGTTAGACCGCGCATGACAAATGACAAACAGCTGATAAATTCTTGTATCACGAGTCGGTGGTCAACTGAACGTTGTTACTATCGGGTAGTAAAGATCAAAGGAAACTGTAACAAATTACCGATAAAATAATTTATTAATTTGAATTCGTCGTGGTCGTGATCGTAGTGTAGTTGGATTTATAACTTCCTTGGCAATCAGTGTCTATCACTACTAACGTTGAATCCCGTTCAGGCGCCGTGCTCTCGATACAACATTATATGATTAAGTTTTCAGTGACTTGCGACAGATCTGTGGTCTCCGGGTATTCCATTTTCCTCCACTAATAAAACGGACCTTCACAATATAACTGAAATATTTTTTTTTAAAGTGGCGTTAAATACCATTACCATAACCTTACCCCTCAATTTGAATTCAATTTCAACAAATCACTCCATAATTAAAAAAAAGCACTTTCCATATTTATAATGTCATACAGAAAATGTGTTTGAAAAAACAATTGAAGTCTTAACGCTAAAGGTTAATGTGTAGGTAGATCTTATCGCTATGTATAGAATCAAACGTTATCGTACATGACAATTAACCTTACGATTTCCTCATTATTACAACATAGCAGAATTTGACACACTACCTGGAAAGATGATACAATTTTATATTTCTAGCTTAACTGGATTTCCGTCTGATTTGTTTCCTGTTTCAATTAGATTCTTCTGAATGTACATTTGATAGCTAGCTATCACCTGAAATATCGTTTTCACCTATGGTAAAGACTTTGAACCGTAAGGTAATTTAGGAGCTTGTTAAGTATTCTTCGTTTGACGTTTGACGAATTAAGTTTGTAAGAGAATACAGTTAGGGTATGGTGTTGAACGCCATTTTGTTTAATTTTTTTTTTACAACATTTAAGTTATATCGTGGCTGTCAGTTTTATAGGTGGAGGAAACTTGAGTACCCGGAGAAAACCACCGACCTGCCGCAAGTCCCTGACAAACACCACGCCTGAGCCAGATTCGAACTCAAAAGAGACAAAAGTATGTAGGTACATCTTATGGCTATGTATAGACAGTATTTTGTATATGTACTAACCAAGACGCTGAAAATGTATTTGATAATTTCAAATTTTGAAAGAGCTTGGAGTTTGAAGTGTAAATTCATTGCAAGTGTTCGTTATGTTCAAGCTTTACTATGTATGGCAAGCGAATGGTGTAATGTTAATACAACACAAATTGTGCTATGCGATGCATATTTTACTTCCGCAATCAGTAAAAAGAAAATATTATATTTGTTTCCCCTTTATTACACAATTTTGTTTTCCACAATACCAGGTAAAGATCAATTAATTTTATATTTCTATCTTAACTGGATTTCCATCACATTCGTTTCCTGTTTCGATTGTATCACATGCAAGTAAATTTGATAGCTAGCGATAAATCACTTCTGGTAAGAACGTTGCACTAACATGTAATTTAGAGTTTGCCTTTTGACAAATAAACTTTGTAAGAATATCATATATATTAGCTCTTTTTTTTATATAACTGCTAATTTAATTTACAATAACCCTTCATTTGGTTTTTATTAAATGCAATAAGCTTTGACAGAGAAATTATATTTTGCGAAAAGTTAAATATTGTGTTGTCTAGGTAACGGTTGTCAGTGTTATGTTAAATGTTCACATATCGGTAACCTGAGCAGATTCCGCAATGACATTGAACTGAAGTGTGCGTGAATTGTGTATGTATGTTCGCTAAAATGATATTTCCTTTGGGTTTTCAATAAAGAGCCATGAATCAGCTTTTGCACATTATCTTACTTGTTTCTTTGAACACGATGCATAAATATGAAAATATACATTTCAACTTTCGACTATTTTCTGTAAAAAAAGATTTTCAAGTCAAAGCTTGAAATAAATTGAAAAAAACAAACAATACCACACTGTGAAATTTCAAAATCCAGTAGAAAAATCGTGGGGATAGACAAAATTGATAGCACTATGTCACAGAAATACACGACCATACACTTCACTGGCTTGGTACAGGCACTTCAATAAATAGTGGCGGGTCTAAACTAGTGTTATGGGTCCAAGCCATCCCTCTTAGGTGAAAGATGCGGTCATAAAAGGTCAACCCTCATATGAAACAGGCAGACAACGTTATTATAAAGAAAGATATGATCTTAACATTTTTAGTATTTAAAAAAAAATCTTTAACATTATAATAATACATTTATAATACAGAAGTTGGGTGTCACATGTATAATATTAGTTCTATTAAAGAGAAATTGATTACTTTCGCAGGTCTTATCTAAATGACGGCAAGAAATTTAAACAGAAATGGATTCCCTTTCCACAGACTTTTACCATTATTTATGCGATGATATTGTTGGGTCCCCAGAAGTTGTTAGACACAGACGGAACTTTTTTCAGGTCGTAGATGACATGACAATCAATGAAAAAGATCGTGCTAAAATAGATTTTGCTAGCAGTGGTAGTAAAGTGGAAGGTCTTAATTTACCCGGAAGTGACCTTGACGTGATGTATATCTTTCGAGCAAAACTAGTACATGAAAGTATACGTTCTGAAACCACTGTAGATGGTTGTAAATATTTTGACGCAGAAAATAGAATTATTAATAAAAATGCAATAATTTTGGACACCTCATTTGCCCAGCCTGGATTCGCCCTTTTACGTTTGCAAGCAGGTAATACATCGAACTTTGACGAATTGGGTCTAGTAGAAAATACGCTTGATGGTAATTTCATAGCGAGTAGCAAGTTTCGACTATACGCATTACAGGAATTTGTTAATAATGAAAGAAACAATGCTATTCATGGGCCCTGTATAACAGATGAAAATGTTGATAATGCGTATTGCCTTCCAGCTAAAACCTGGCCATCAATAGCTGGAAACTGGATTTTTAGACCAAGATCATTTGGATGGCCGTCGGAGCAGCTGATCACACACATTGTTGATACAGGCGTCTTACTGGTTCCTATAGGTAGCAAGTCAAGTTCAGCGGAGAGTCATCCTCTTGAATGGAGGATTTCTTACTCATTAGCCGAAAAACTGTTGATATATTCCTTTAGCCATTCTCAACTTCTTTGTTATGCTACACTGAAAATAATTCTGAAGGATATCATTAAACAACATTCGTGTATGGATAACATTCTGTGTTCATACTTTTTAAAAACAACAATATTTTGGTTATCCGAAGAGATAGATCCAGCGTTTTGGACACCGAGCAACTTGTTCCAATGCGTAATGTTATGTATTAAGCGTATCAGTTACTGGATAACTCGTCGGTTTATTCCCAATTATTTTATTCCGCAACATAACATGATAGATCGACAGATCCCAGGACAATCATTTGAAAAGCTGGAGTTGCTATTAGAAACAATGTATAATAAAGGATACAAATTTATATTACTTTGCGAGTCACTAAGCGGCTTTCGAAATACGACAGCAAGCATTCATGGCTATACAGAATTCGAGAAAGCCATTCTGCCTTTAATTGGAACACCAACATTTTGGGAGTATAGTAATGACAGACATAATAAAATTATGCTCGGAATTACAAGGAGAAACATTCCGAAATCGATCAGAGATGTATACATGGTCCTTTTGGCAAAAATGAACAAGGACAGAGCCCGCGATACCTTCGCTGGAAATTGTCAATATGGTAATAAAGCGCAGTATATGGTACAACGAGAATGGATGTACTTTGCATTGACAGGGACCTACACTGATAGCGTGTCTGGGTGGTTGATCCTTGCTGTGTACTTTTACGCGAACAAACGGTATAATGAAGCTTTATTGATTCTCGAGCATACAAGGGACAGGTGTGGTAAAGACATGTTTCTAATTGATGAATATACCCACATTACCTTGTCATATCTAAACAGAAGACGTAGAACAATACCAAGAACGTCATTTCAACAGTTAATTAGGACAGAAACATTACAATTATTTATACTTAATACGGGGAAGGGAATTAACTTTTACATAGATCCGTATATCAATCTGATTCGATTTCATCAGGTAACAGCATGTCCCACACTAGTGTTTATTTATTACATGCGATTTCTATGTCACCATCAAAACAAAGATATGGTGCAATGTCGACACGGTATTAGAGATTTAGAATTGATTGTTGATACCGACGTATATTTTGTTAGACAACAAAATCGCTTCATATCGTACATGTATCTTGTGAAAGCATGGTCACTCATGGGAGATGCACAAATGACAATTGCATCTTTATGTAAAGGAATGAAAACTGCAATTTCCGTCATGGAAGCAGCCATTGTAGACTCTCCTGAGGAAGGATTTGCTAATATAACATTACTTGAACAATTTAGAAGAGGTTATGATATAATAACATTACTAGGGTCATACATTAACGCACAGAGAATGGTATTCGGAGACAAATCTGTTGGAGAACAGATGGTTCTTGATTTTATAGGTGACTTATTTCTTTAGAATAAGAATTTATACAGAAAACGTAAAGTGAATATTAAAACAGTGGAAATAGATGTTTCTAGATAATGGACGAACTAATATGTTCGGTTCATTCGAAATAACCTCAATCAGAATGTACACACCATGTAACTCGCGTAGCGGGTTACGCAAGGGTGTGTACAACCTACAAACTACACCAACCCCACTAAATATATATATTTACATATAATAGAGGAAAACCGAGGTTGAACTCAGATGCTCTGGAAGGGTTGTGTTACTGCTAACTGACACCTGTATACGTAAATAAATACAAATATTAAACATGGACTTCCTACAAGACAAATGGGAGTGAAGACGAACAGGACATACTGTTTACGGGGAAATTCCATCGGACATCACAACACGAAACTGGAAGCATATCCAAAAGTCAACTGTAAAATGTCAGCCTTTCTAGTTAACCTTGACCTACGAGAAATGAGTGGAGAGTAATCGAAGCGTGATTAGCTGTGAGTTACCGACGATGCTTCATCAGTGGATCTGACTTGACTCACGTAAAATTTCAAAAATTAATGACAATATGATTAACTTTGGAGAAAGTAACCTGTCAATACTGGACTTACGATCAAGTTAACTTCGACGAAAGTTAAATTTCAAACCGAGCAACTGAGCAGACCTCCACTGTGGTTAACTGTGCTAAAATGAAGCTACACCAAGATGACTTATCAGAGCTCAAGATAACATGGTTGAATCGGTTTTCATATTCCATCATTAGAGTACAGTTCGTCTACCATCAGATCAACGACTTTATCACACGTCATCAACACCTAAAAGATTGTCACAATGACATTTCTATAGACGGTACATTAACTATAACGTTATCTACATATTATAATTACAGTAAATAAGACAGGGTTCATG
>MJUT01025190.1:395828-431301 GCA_002080005.1 Gigantidas platifrons
ATTCTGATTTTGGTGGAGGAAAAAAATAATCTGATTCAGAGTTTTTGCAATATAACCTAATGTTAAATTCTGGAAAAAAAATTTCGCGCTGTGCACGACAAAAAAAAAAATTCTAACTCTCGTGTTGTCAGAAAAAAATATTCTGAACGAAAAAAAAACCATAACCCCCCCCCCCCCTGCAAGTTAAATGGTCGGTCCCTTAAAGATGAAGTTTGGAGGTTTGAGAAGCACGATATTTGTTATCTTTGCCGTAAAAAAACGATGGTATGTCGGCACGTAATATTATACAAGATAAAAATAAGATAAACACAACTTCATCCAAAATAGTTTTTTTTTCATAAGCCACCAATTATTGATTATATATTTTCTTACGGGATACAGAGATAGTTTTAATACCCATCGCTGCTACCTCTAAAATGAAGTAAAATAGTTTGATCCTAAAGGAGTAGATATTTTTGGGCACAATCCGACATATCATTATTTACTTATCCCAAAATTTTATTTCGCTTAGACATGGGGTTAGTTTATCATCCCGCTCATTGAAGGAACGATGTGAAAAAACACCGGAACCGATTTTTTTCAAGGGAAAATATGTTAATTCTTTTACTTTTTCTAAATGTATCAATTAAATAGAAACTAGAACTGTACAACCACAAACAAGCATTGTTACGTTCGAATAGATAAACCTAAATACAACAATCTGGATTAATTGATAACCAGAGGCTCCCAGGAGTCTGTAATCGCTCACCTGGATCAAAGCTGCTTTCAATAACAACGCAACTGAACATTAAGTTTTACATGTTCTTTCTTAGGAACCCACTTTAGTCGGAGATAGAAAAGTGGGGGGAAGTATGCAACTTGAAGCTGTATTTGTGCCATTTTACTCACCTCAAAGGAAACCGCAAGTTTATTTCCTCAAAACAACTAACTATAATAAATGATTGCACAACACTTTCTTCAGTGTACAGAACAAAATAGTTTCATAAATGCCCTTCCTTACGATCCAAAAAATTTGACTCCAAATGGTCACACATGGCTTACAGTTGGAAAGTCAAAGCTGATATTGTTGACAAAAATGATTACACAATGGTTGATGGACGGATCATTGCGTACAATCATTTTTGACCAATATATCAAGATTTTGTATCAAATGAGCAAGTAGTTCCAAAAGAAGACTAAAAAGAATTTCATATGATTAAGAAAAAGAAAATGTGTGATGGGCAGGACTATCTGATACAATTCTTAAAGGACCACATAAAATGAACATTCCATCAAAATTTGGTTCCAACAGAACAGACAAGATGATTTTTATGTGAATTTCCCATAGGGTCCTATGTTAAATCGAGATCGGCTGTGGCGGCCATCTTGGTGGGAGAGCGCGACTGCCGGACACATTTTTGGAAGAGGACCATCCAATGACTATTCCATCAAAGTTTGGTTCTAATTGAGCAACTGGTTCCAGACAAGATGGTTTTATGTGAATTTCCCATAGGGTCCTATGTTAAACTAAGTTCAGCTGTGCAGACATCTTGGTCAGATGGCGGGACCACCAGACACAATTTTGGAAGAGGATCATCCAATGACTATTTTATCAAAGTTTGGTTCCAATTGAGCAACTGGTTCCAGACAAGAAGATTTTTTATGTGAATTTCCCATAGGGTCCTATGTTAACCCGAAGGGCCGAACCGCCGGACACATTTTTGGAAGAGAATCATCCAATGACTATTTCATCAACATTTAGTTCTTATTGAGCAAATGGTTTCAGACAAGAAGATTTTTATGTGAATTTCCCATAGGGTCCTATGTTAAATTAAGTTCGGCTGTGGCGGCCATCTTGGTCGAAGGTCTGAAATGCCGGACACAATTTTGGAAGGGGGTCATCCAAGGACCATTCCATTAAAGTTTGGTTGCAATTGGCCCAGTGGTTTCTGAGGAGAAGATTAGAATGTGAAAAGTTGACGGACGGACGACGGACGAAAAGTGATGGCAATAGCTCACATGGCCTAAAGGCCAGGTGAGATTAAAGGAAAAAATATTCGATTTCCGGAGACGACGGAATTTTTATTCTTAGGATTTATAGTACTCAAAACTCTGTAGATCTAACAATAAGATGTCTAATGGCGAGTGGAAGAAATGTTCTTTTTGGATAGAGAACTTCCAATTTTCTCTGTAGTCATTTCTCGTTTTTATGATTTTCATATTAATACATTCACTTAGAGTAAATCCGTGGCTATTAACGGATATTGTGGTGTATTGGCCACTTCAGAATGCGTTCCATTCCTTTGGGTTCAAACGACAATGCATCTATGATGCATGTAATTATTTATTGAATGGGACATTTCCTTTCTGGTTATCCTGCTTTTCGAACCAAAGCATGATTTCAATTGGTGTATTTTCTGGTGACCGCATAAAGGATACTCGCCCAGCAAAAATCGTCTGCATCAGTTTACCACATAAATTTATCCATCTTAGTCAAGATTTGGTGTTGTGTATACAATGTCTTATAAATCAGAAGTATGTTTTAAAAATCCATATTTGACTGTAGTCAGGAAAAGTACAATGTTCATAATGTATTGTATTTAATTTTATCGCTGTTTATCTTTATTGTTTACTACAAAGACATTAACAGTGAAACAGACCATGTTTTCTGGACAAAAATTTTGAAATGTGTTTGCTATGTCTGAAGCCAAGTTAACATATGTAACAAAATAATGTAATATAATAATTTGGCATACATAAAATAACAAATGGCTTCCTCTAGGAAAACGCCGACTTTATGTGAAAGGGACACCAGACAGCTGTGAGGAACGAATTTAATACACCCCTTAGCGCGGGATATAAAGGCAAAATAATATCTACCATCTCCTCTTTTTCTAGTGACAATCAAAATAATTATACATAGACCCATGGCCGCGACACACATTTTACATTTTTGAGAAGACTTCATAAGTTTGTTTAACTTGTGTCTAATCCATTTTGTCTATTTATTAGCTACGATTTTGACCAAAACATTGTATGTTTTAGAAATTGGTAAATAGCTTTAAAATGATGAAATAAAGGTAAATATTTCACATTAAACAGCTTATCGTACCACTTTTCGCCTTTTGAGAACGAAAATTACCATCGATTTATTATTTCCTTGCAAGCAAATAATTTGACCTCGCTTTCTCCGTATGCAACTGACCTTACTAGTGACAGGTAAAAACGAATAATTTGTATTTTTTCGCTTATTAACTGCAAACTTGCATGGTTCTTTGTCCGTAATTAACGCCGACTAAAAGCAGATTGACAGAAAATAAGAAATAAGTGCATTGTTGTACTGATTTAATGACTCCGTAAACAATGCCAATAATTAATAAGATGGGGTCCATTTCTTGATCGATCTCAAAATCCGAGCAGTTGCACCTTTTTTCCCCAATGCGCGTACATTTCATAACATTTATAAGTTACAGAAATACGTTTTATTAAGACATCAATCATATCAAATATTTACGATTTTGGCAGCTAATGCCACTTTAATTGGAAGATAAAATATGTTTAAACTAAAACACATTTTACCTACATGATTTATACATATTTTATGCCCGTATCTTAATCTTTTCCCATAATATTAAATAAAAAGTAAACAATTCAATTCACAATGTTTTGTTGTCCTAATCACTATAAACAATGTTCAGAATCTGTTTTTACAGAAACGTATACCCTCTTCTCCATTGTACGACATCACAGTTTTATAAAAGCTACATTGAAATACTTCCTCGTCAAAATCTTAAGTCTCATCATCTTAGGTTTAGTAACAATCTTTTGTTTTGTTTATTTTAGTTTTTATCTTTTTTAGAACATCTTATTTTCTGCTTTGTTTTTCAAATTTTTGTAAAACAATATTTGTTTGTGTTTTTGAAAAAGGTACACCGTGAGATTAAGACGGAAGATAAAGCAATGTAATCCTTTTCATCCTGTTTGTAAACATTTTAGGCATTTAACAACCTTTGTTCTTCCAAGAGTCTAATGAGGAAGAAAAGTGGGATCCGTTTCCACGGAAAAGACAATTTTTTATCTTGTAAATTTTTTTTTTTCATAAAGTGTTCATTTAGTTGAAAAGGGTTTTGTTTTATTGTTTCTTAAATGAACACTTTAAGTTTGTAGATTTCGGCGTTCAGATAAGAAAAAACAATGATTTTCCCACTTAACAAATTTACTTTAACCAAATATAAAGAAATAACAAGATATAGCATATTCTTGTTAAATTCTCATCTGCATTTTAAAAACGATTCTTGTTGTAAAAACAAAGATGTTTTTTTTTATTTCATTGTTTTATGTAAAGATAGTTTAAACAGTTGACCAATAGCAACAAAACACTCAAGCACCTCTCACCTCAAACAATTGAACATAAAAAAACCTGGCCAGATTTAAGATGCACTAAGATAGTAAAATACTACTCATTTTATCCCCCTCAATAAAAGCCACCCCTCTTATAAGGGCACGTTTTCGTCGTAGAAGGGATGGCCTGATAAGAGGGAGGCCACTATCATCAAATTCTTTTTAAAATCCACAATACCTACATCTAAAAGCTGTCTATTTATTTAATTAAATAACATTTGATCAATAGTGTCGATTTCTTAAAACAAATAAGGTATATGGAAAAATAGAGAACAAAAAGACTTTTGAACATGGCAACACTGACCGATGATGGCGAAATGGCAAACAGAATTATTAATGATGGGTTTGCAGAGAATGCAGAATATCATGCTACTTGTATGACAAATTACTTACTCAAAAGAATTAAGGACGACAGTGAAGACTATTTAACAACTGAACATGATAACTTATTTCAATCCTTCATTTCAACTATCAAAGATGACTTGCTAACTCACAAATAGATATTCACTTTAACCCAACTGCTAGAACTTTTTTTTTCTGATTTTCTGCCCTCTGATCGAAGGGAAATTTGCACATCACACAGACTACAACAGAAATTAGAAAGACATATTGGTGATTTGATAACAATGGAATTTATGGTATATGCTTTAAATTCAGTTATCATTTGGCCCGTCTGTGTATCGCTAAGCAACCGACGTTTACATTCGTAGAATCTTTCCTTTAACCAATCCTTCTTTTATTCTGCCCACACGTGTTACTTTCTCTTTGAAAATTTTCCAAAACTCGATCGACAAATTATTTTGCTGGAAGGTAATTTTCCCTTACCCACCCTCCCCAATTTTTGATTGTTTATAGAACAGGTTTATAAATATACTTAAATTATAAAATCTTGAGACAGAGATTTCAATTTTCAGTCAATGTTGTGTATTATGCCTTTCTTGTTTGTTGATCGGATACTGCTGTGCTTTTAATGTGTATTTCCAGGCCTTCCAATTCTTGATTTTTATTGCAACTTGTGTGTCATTTTGTACCATGATGTCTTGCTGTAATGTGGATTGAGCAATCACTACTCATGCTTACCAGGAGGAAAATGAAAATTTTCAACACCAGTATGACTTATAGCTACAGCCTGCAGAATTCGCTGCACCTTTGAACGGTTGATCTATTATATATATATATTGAACTCTCATATTGACCCCTTTTCGGAATCATCATCTGTGTTCCCACGATGATGCTAAAATTTCATCCCCAGCATCTGTGTTTTCCCACGGTGCATTTATCCTCAGTGATTGTGGTTGCCATAATTTGCGGTAACCGATTTGATCGATCGATTGTATATAGTGATTGACAATATTTTCCATTTATTAAATAATGATTGATTTTGTGATTGTACATTGAGAATAAAGCTGTGGCCAGATACCGCCAAACAATTCTTCCTATTTGTTCAAGGTCCTTAATATGATAATGGAATTGATGGTATATGCTTTAAATTCAGTTATCATTTGGCCCGTCTGTGTATCGCTAAGCAACCGACGTTTACATTCGTAGAATCTTTCCTTTAACCAATCCTTCTTTTATTCTGCCCACACGTGTTACTTTCTCTTTGAAAATTTTCCAAAACTCGATCGACAAATTATTTTGCTGGAAGGTAATTTTCCCTTACCCACCCTCCCCAAATTTTGATTGTTTATAGAACAGGTTTATAAATATACTTAAATTATAAAATCTTGAGACAGAGATTTCAATTTTCAGTCAATTTTGTGTATTATGCCTTTCTTGTTTGTTGATCGGATACTGCTGTGCTTTTAATGTATATTTCCAGGCCTTCCAATTCTTGATTTTTATTGCAACTTGTGTGTCATTTTGTACCATGATGTCTTGCTGTAATGTGGATTGAGCAATCACTACTCATGCTTACCAGGAGGAAAATGAAAATTTTCAACACCAGTATGACTTATAGCTACAGCCTGCAGAATTCGCTGCACCTTTGAACGGTTGATCTATTATATATATATATTGAACTCTCATATTGACCCCTTTTCGGAATCATCATCTGTGTTCCCACGATGATGCTAAAATTTCATCCCCAGCATCTGTGTTTTCCCACGGTGCATTCATCCTCAGTGATTGTGGTTGCCATAATTTGCGGTAACCGATTTGATCGATCGATTGTATATAGTGATTGACAATATTTTCCATTTATTAAATAATGATTGATTTTGTGATTGTACATTGAGAATAAAGCTGTGGCCAGATACCGCCAAACAATTCTTCCTATTTGTTCAAGGGCCTTAATATGATAATACAACCACAGCATTGGTCAGTGAAACCAAATAAGACAACTCTTCAGATGATGTTTTCAACATTTTGTAAACATATTTGAAAAAAGCGGAGGTAGCGTCACATACAATAAGAGCGTGAAGCGAGGGTAAAATCATTCATTTGACTTAGGTTATTTAGTAGAAATACCACAGTGAAAACGCGGACGAGGACACCCTTGTTTATTGAGTTTCATTATTATTATTATTTTTTTTTTAAGATATTCATTGTAATACAATGATACGTCGTAAGTTCTGTATTCTCAAAAAAATGACTATCAGTGCTTTTCATTACCTGACTTTGTGGATCTGCTGTGAGGAAATAGATGTACATATTAACTAACTTTATTTATTTCTGAAAAGCACATATTGTGAATACATTTTGGAGAAAATTTCATCGACTTCTGAGGTGGGGCCGATTTTGGCCCTTATAGCCACCAGTCCTTTGAACATTGTTATAGAAACAATGATACAATAATCAGCAACCATTCAAAACTATTAATAATGTATCAATCGTTTTGTCTACTGGCAGCAGAAATTAGTATACCCTTGCCCATGCGACATGAATCAAGAATGAGCGACGGTTTTTAATTATGACTTTTGAGTTGAACCCTACCAACAACTCACAATTCTGTATTCCAATAATAAGGAGACAGGAAAGAGATTTGTGGATATTAAATAAAAATCTCCAGATTCAAAATATGAGGTAGTAAAACTGTACTTTTTTTTATCGTTTGTTCTAAGCTCGGCAAAATATAATTAACTATGGGCATAAATAATAGATCATAAAAACACAATGTTTGGCAAAATGAAAATAAAAGTACCGTATACAAACATGACAAGACATAAAATCATAATTGTTAATTTGTACAACAGACTCAAAGATATACAACAAACAAATCTTGGTTATGAAAAACCTGATGTAAAGGAGTGCACTATCCATGCATTTAATAATGCTCCTGTTGTACAATTTGAAACAACACATTAATAGTTCCCATGCAAGTTGAACATTTAATCTGAATAATCTGAAATAAAAAAGGAATGCAAATAGCTGAATACTTTACGTAATGGATAAATATGTTTTAAAATTTATTTCTGACAAGTCTGGTCACAGCAATATTATTATTCCTATCTGAAAATAAAATACCTGATAATATATAGCATTATTATTTATAAAGCAGAAGACATTATTTAAACTGTTTCATCACATTAAAATAAGAATAATTTATTTACCACCAACAAAAAAAAAACGAAGGATCCCTTATTAAACAAATAAAATATGTAAGCGTAAATATTGTGTGGTGTTGAATCTTTCTCTTTGAACATAGTACTGTTTGACTACTATTTTACCTATTTTATCCAGTATTGTTATAATGCTGTTTTAGTGACAACCGGAACCTTTGAACAGTAATGGAAGCGAGAGGTTGGCGCCGTAAAATCTTATTCAATCCACCATTTCTTTAGAAATGCCTGTACCAAGTCAGGGCCATTGCGGTTTTCCAGTTTCCCGGTTGTTGACTGATTTTGTCTGTTTATTGATTTATGAGTGTTGAATTTCCCTTTGGAAGATTGCTCTGTGTTCGGTAATTTTGTTATTACCCTTATTATGGTACGATGGACAATATCAGAAGCTCACAAAAATCACAAAGACGACATCCATTGCTCAGTGAGATCCGTTCCTAAATCCTAAAGAAAAATGGTAGAAAGAGACAAAACCGATACCCCTAGAACACTAGCTTGGTACAGGCACTTCCATGGCGATGTTACACTAATTTAGTTGACCCAAACCTCCCCTCTTAAGTGAAATAACGCGGGAATCATTTGATACGACCATTCCAATCTCATCAAACATCCATTCGTACAACCGTTTGCAATCGGGATTGAAATCAAGGCGGGTCATGTAGTTACCTTTCTAACACATCATTCATTTTAGATGGCAAGCGTAAGAACGGGAGTTTACAACAACATCATTATATGTTAAATGCTGACCAAGATTGATCAACATAACAAATACATTCACGAGGCAAGGTGACAGAGTTTTCCAATGGGTCGTGTCATCCCGACCCAACAAAAACAGATGATAAAGTAGTTTATTATGTCCTCAACAACAGCATAATTAATGAAAATATCCATCAAATGTAGTATTCAGAAGTATAGTTCTAAAAGACCGAACAAAATAAACCAAAAATAATGAGCCGAAAATATGTATTTATGCAGTATACTGTGACCGAAATCAGTTTCATTTTCAATTATTATTCATGATATAACAACATATTCTCGTTGTGTATGTTAATGTGGTTTTTTTTTCTAGCTATTTATCAAATTTGTGCCTCTTTTTTCCGGTATCCATTTTCACTAATCGAAAACATGAGATCTAAATCATGCTTATTTAACTGTTCATTATAAGTTTGAACGCTAATTTATATTGACAAGTATCACAAAATATTGCTAATAATGACCACAATATTGCCAACGTGATGTGAATACATAATATTGATTTTATTACACATTGATTATTAATCATAGCAATAAAACAAAAAACACCTTGAAATTTCAAACCACAATTTAAAATTCAATTTAAATGAAAATTGAAATGAAAAGCACGAAGTTTGACAAAGTACTTCCCGAGCACTTGTTCACTTGCTAAAAATTGAAGACATTATACTATAAAAGCCATAATCTTTTATCAAATTCTACCAAATTTGAAGAGAACATTCAGATTGATCAGGTAATTATATATTTGTCTCGTAAAATGTGTTAACAGGATAGCTCACAAATGGTACGTAAGTAGCTTGCTTAATTTGTTTTATAATAATGCTGACCTCCCGATTATATTTGAGGGTTAACATTTTACTCACATGTTGATAGCACTTGCTTGACGACATCATTTCTCTAAGCGCTGATGGTTCGTCCCATAAAACTAGCTTAACACCTTGACGTTTTACTGAAGTGTCTATATCAAGCAAAGAAAGTGAGAGGTTATGTATTTGTGTGTTAGGGGTATGGTGCTTTGTGGTCATTATGATCTTCTGATTAGATTTTAGAACTATTTTTTTTATCTTGTGGTGGGTCATGAATCTTTATCCCTGCTTCCGCTGTTATTTAGCGATAACAATGACACGAGCATAACCGGAAACCACCGAGAACACAGGCAGTTGTATTAACTCTACGGCCGATCGCCAAAATGACTTAGAACAATACAACATAACAGGTTTTACCTAGTATATAGGGGCAGTCGTGGTCGTGAGCGTATGGTAGTTGGATTTACAACTACCCTTGCAATCAGTGCCTATCTTCACTAAAGTTGTGAGTTCCAACCCGTTCATGGCGAGGTATACTCGATACAACATTATGTGATAAAGTTTGTCAGTGACAGGTCGGTGGTTTTTTCCATGTACTCCGGTTTCCTCCACCAAGAAAACTGACCGCAACGATATAACTGAAATATTGTTGCAAGTGGCGTTAAACATCATAAACCTAAACCAAACCTACAACCTAGTATATATGGCTATACTTTTTACATTTGATGTGGTAATGTGATAAAGTCTTGAAGATTCAAGAAGAAGAATAATATGTCGTAAATCCAATGAATATTTAAATATTACCGAATCATTTGCTTGTATCTTGTTGTGAGGTTATAATAAATAACAATCTAGTACGATTCTAAACACGGGATTGACCATAGCCGTTATCCTATGGTAACATGATTTACATACGTATTCAATCAATACTATTATCCTACAAAGTCGCCGACCATGGACACGTGTATGTAATACGTGTGATCACGGATCACGTTTATCGTAACGTCCAAGAACCGATGGATGACCCCGGATACCTCTTCTACCAGTTTGCGGCCACCATCAATCACTGATGATACTGCCACTTTGGTGCGCATGCCAATTTTTAGACTTAATTTTAAAACTGAAAAAATAAAGTGCTGTACAAGAATAAATATGCAAGTAAAAACAACTTGATTAATTTAATCAAATAAGTGAGCCTTGAAGGATTCAAGACTCTTGGCAATAGCAGTGTCAGTGGGCAGAGCGTTCCAATCGTGATGGTTCTTGGGTAGAATGACTCCTTCCTTATAAGGGTGTTACATGGTGGCATCTGAAAGGAGTGTTGGCCCATGTTTCGACTCAGTCGTGATGGTTGTAGGCGTCTGTCAGTGGCATCAATTTTAACTAGACCATTTACTATCTTGTACATTAAGCCTAGTCTAGCTCTCTGCCTTCTTTCCTCCAATGTAGGCCATTTTAGTTCTTCTAGCATGCTAGTGACTGATGAAGTGTTGTGGTACCTGTTCACTACATACCTTGTCGCCCTACGCTGGACCATTTCGATACGAATTTTGTCCTCTTTAAGGTATGGATCCCAGGTAGTGCATGCATATTCCAATGTTGGTCTAACCAATGATTTGTAAGCCTTCTCTTTTATGTTTGCATTTCTGATATTTAGGTTTCGTTTTAAGAAGCTCATGGTCTAGTTCCCCAATAAACTGACGACGATATATATGAAATAATCTAACTTAGTGTGCATGACGTGTTTCTGTAATAAACATCATCAGGTATGCTCAAAACCAAAAGATTGGAAAGTGAAATAATGTGAAAGATTTGGGAGATATAGTACCAAAGGTCCGAAACAGGATATCCAAAATCAGCAAAAATCATCTCCTGGGGTAGGAGATCTTTGTCAAACCCATAACGATGGCAACTAAATATAACGTGGAAGATGTAGATCTATTAAAAAAGACACTATTCATTATTTTTTTTTATTTTAAATATTTCACCCGTTTGCATCAGATTTTACCTTTCCGGAGCACCTGGGTTCACCCCCGGTTTTTGGTGGGGTTCGTGTTGCTCGATCTTTGGTTTTATATGTATGTTTTGTAGATCGTTGTTTGTCCTTTTTCTTTTGGCCATTATATTGTCTGTTCTTCTTTGATATACGGATTCTGATTGCCCCGTTGGTATCTTCAAACTATTCTTACGATCTTGGACCTTTCACAGTGCTTGAATCTTTTTCTCACAGAATAAAATCGATACCCTTAATACACATATAGATGATCGCCCACTTTCCTGGCTTGGAGGCGTTGAATTAGTTTTATGGGTCCACACCTCCCCTTTTAGTGACGTTTTTGATCAAAAAATAGTTTTTCACAGGTGGGTAAAATGCAAACCTTCAAAGATAACTAGGTGTGGTTGTAAAGAATGTCGAGTCCTAATCTTGAGAAAAAAAGAAAAAAAATGTATAGCTTTAGGAGAAATAAATGAGATAGGAGTAACATTGATTAAATTTGTTATTTTGTGAAACAGCCTTTTTGGTTTTTTTGTGTATGATAATTGTTGTTTGTGTACGTGTTTGATCCATGTTTTGTTTGTTTGTAGCCTTTGACCCTATATTGGGTGTAAGTTCCTTTAATAAAGAATAAAAAAAAATATTGAGTGTTTGAAAAAGAATGTCTTCCTGTAGTTTAATTCGTTCTAAATAACGCGTTTTATTAGAAAACTAATATAGTATAGGCACTTTAATCTGTAAGAGTGTGATTTTGTATACTGATAAAGATTTCAAGTAAACTCAAGTCTTAACCAATGGACCTAATATAGCTTTCCTGTTGGCTGATTCGTGTAACAATATAAACTTAGACGAGAGGTCAATATTAAGAACAATTTGAACGACGCTTGTTTCTGCTGTTCTCAGACAATTTGGCAGTTGTTTTGGACTTTCTTGACATTGCATGATAAACACAATATATGTATATTATCTATTTCTTGTATGAATCACCTTTATTGTAACGGTCTATACATAGCGGACATTTATTGCAACAATCAGATAAAAGTGTCACCCAACCTGTTGTTTTAATAATCGTTTCAGATAAATATAGAAAACATATGAAATGAATGTGTAAATAGTCTATATTTAAGCAATATTATTGTACTTATTAATGACGTGTTTATTACAATATTATATGCAACAATAAAATGAAACAATAACACCTAAAATAAAACTATATAAAAAATGAAGAAAGAAAAAAACAAACAGAAAATCCCACGTTGTCAGAAAATGTCCAAAATGTAATTTAAATTCGTAGAAATAGAGGAAAATTAAATACCTCTGACACACATATACATGACCTCTCATATTCCTGGCTTGGTACACAAGCACTGCAATTTAAAGTGGTGGGCGTGAAAACTTAGCTTTATAGGCACAGACAAATATGATAAAAAAAAAAGGATTTCTATTATTGCAAATCAATGAAAGAGAATTAAATTATTATACTCTCTATAAAATGTCACACGACCTTTTACGTTAATAATATTCATACTTGTCTCACACTAAGCTTGAGCTATAAAATAAATAAAAAGAGTGTTTGAGTTCAAGTGTTTTTTTTTTTTTTCTTATCAAACATTTTCCCATGTACTTACACAGAGTGATAAATAACTATGGTGTATTTAAAATATATGTTTTTTGACATACAATGTTCCTACATAATGTAATTATTACTAAAACTAAGATCAAGCTCGCTCAGGCATAATCAACCACAGCTCGCTCAGGCATAATCAACCACAGCTCGCTCAGGCATAATCAACCACAGCTCGCTCAGGCATAATCAACCACAGCTCGCTCAGGCATAATCAACCACAGCTCGCTCAGGCATAATCAACCACAGCTAATCGTGGCTATACTGTTTAGCCCCTTCGGTTTTCTTACAAAAGACATATATTTTGGCTTCGAATCATTGATTATGAGCGTACATGTTGTGCGCACTAAATTAGATACCTGCATTTTATTTAACTAAATACATGTACTTGGAATAATCTTCACTCATTACCTTGCATTCAAAAGATTTTTGGAGAAAGACAAGCAGAGAGAGGGGGGGGGGTTTAATACTAATTACTATATTTGGGAACTGCAATTTCAAATATTTTAGGATTTTTCCTGCAATTGTGTGATATTGAGTACTAATAAAGGAGGTCAAATAAACTTCAGTGTTATTTAGTCATGGACCTAATAAAACATTTCTGGTACCTGATCATGTAGAGCGACAGAAAAAAGCCGATAACAGTATAAACGCAGACGTCAGAGATGCCAACCAGAGGGAGGATAATCTTAATTTTAATACTAATTACTGTATTTGGGAACTGTAATTTCAAATACTACAAGGGGCCCGGGTGGCTCAATGAGTTAGGTAGTTGGATTACCTAACAACTCATACAAGCCTATCACCAATACGACATGGGTTCGCACCCGGATTTGTAAATTACAAGAAGGGTGAACTCGACTCACAGCAGCCAGTGATAAAGTATATCAGTTGCTTGCCCATGGTCGGTGGTTCTCTCCGGCTTCTTCCATCACTAAAATTGGTCGCCATGATATAGCTGAAATATTGTTAAAAGTGCCGCTAAACACAATAAATCAAATCAAATAATCAAATACTGTATTAAGTTAATATTGTTAGTACAGTGAACACAATTCTTATTGTTTAATTCCAGATATTGTTATCATGGACCTCAAAGTTTTGGCCATCGTTTTCCTACTGGTTGTGTGTATCAATGCTCAATGGTGGAATCGTAATAATAACGATGATAGCGTAGAAAATAATATCAGATGGCGGAGACGGAGAGTATTCCAAAGACCAGTGTTCAACAACTGGAGAAGATCGTCCAGACAACAACGACCCACTACAAATAGGAGAAGGGTAGCCAGGAGAATTGTTTGGGGTTGAGAGCAGATGTTGGTAAAAGACAAATTGCTCCCATATGTCTACAAATATTAACCCGATTTCCTAGACTTTGTTGGAGCTGAGATGTGAAAAATTGGAAAAATAAAGAAATTTCCTATCAATAAACCTTTTGATGATACAGTGCAATGTTCTTAGAAAAGAATTTGACATTTTGTTATTCATGTACTGGCTTTAATGAAAGAAATATTTCATAACAGGTATTGTTATTGATAATTGTCTGTCAATATTGAGATTAGATTGAAAGGAGGAATGAATATTTTACTTTATGACATTCTTATGGTTTGTAACTAGAGTGACTCCACGGGTGCCATGAGTGGAGCAAGAAATTCCTACCCTTCCGCAGCACCTGATTTCATCCCCGGTTTTTAGTGGGGTTCGTGTTACTCGATCTTAAGTTTTATGTGTAATGTTTTGTAGATCGTTGTTTGTCCTTTTGGCCATTGTATGTTCTGCCCTTCTTCGATTTACGGATTCTGATTACCTCCCTTTGATTTACGGATTCTGATTACCTCCCTTTGATTTACGGATTCTGATTACCTCCCTTTGTTATCTTCAAGCTCTTCTTATGGTATAATCAGGAAAACCCACAGATATCAAAATTAGTGAACACGACGCGTTTCTGGAATAACCTTCATCAGGTACGCCCAAAACCAAACGATTTAATAGGTATTATCTTACAAATGTAGGGAAACATGTACATAACGCCTTACCAAATCCCAGGTCAGTGGAAGTGTACTTGATACAACATTATGTGATAAAGTTTGTCAGTGACTTGAGACAAGTCGGTGGTTTTCACCGGGTCTTCCGGTTTCATCCACCAATAAAACTGACCGCCACAATATAACTGAAATATTGCTGAAAGTGGGTCCACTAGTAGAGCAGGAACTGCTTACCCTTCCGGAGCACATGAGTTCACCCCCGATTTGAAGTGGTGTTCGTGTTACACGATCTTTAGTTTTATGTGTGTATTTTGTAGATCGATGTTTATCCTTTTGTTTTTTTTTTTACCATTGTCTTGTCTGTCCTTCTTTGATTTAGTATTCTGACTACCCCTTTGGAATCTTCAAACTCTTCTTAAACACCATAACCCCTAATTAAATACTTTTCTCCAAATAATTGACAAGGAAAAGCTTGCAATAATAAAGAAAATATACAAATCAGCTTAATGATTGCAAGCGGTATATTAAATAAACGTAATGATAACTAGAAATGCATTTCCAGAAAAAAAAAACGTACAATGTTTGCATCACAAAGTTTTATGACATTTCGGTCCTTAAAACCAGTGGGGCTAGTGTTACTCGAACTTTAGTTTTGCATGTATGTTTAGTAGATCGTTGTTTGTCCTTTTGTTTCTTTTGGTCATTGTGTTGTATTTTCTTCTTCGATATACGGATTCTGATTACTTCCATTGATATATCCTCCAGAGCTGGAAAGTAAAGAGACCACAGATACAGCTTCATCAGCATCATTTTTGGACTTATACCTCGAATTTGACGACAGGGGTCAACTCAGTCCTAAAATTTATGATAAACGAGACGACTTCAATTTTAAAACCATAAATTTTCCTAATATGTGCAGCAATATACCAGCTTCTCCTGCATATGGTGTTTACATCTCGCAATTGATTCGTTATGCAAGAACCAGTAGCAATTATTCTGATTTCTTGAAGCGTCATCTTTGTCTGAAAAACAGGCTACTGGACCAGGGCTATAAAAAGATTCGCCTTATTCGATCTCTTATAAAGTTTATATTCCGATATCAAGATCTTGTCGAAATATATTCTGTCTCTGCAGATACAATAGTAAAAGATACATTTTCATATAGTGAAAATGTNTAAAGATAAGGATTTGGTATACGTGGTTTACAATGTCAAAAGTATTTTTTGTGAATGTGTGACGTAAAAGTGCTTTTGACATTTACGGTCGTAATTAAAATACTTCAAAGGACTCATAGTTGATGGTGATGGTCCACGAGATATATTAGATACTGAGTTTGGTACTGTTTGACTGCTATTTTGCCTGTTTTTTCCAGTATTGTTGTAAATGCTGTTTTAGTGACAACGGGAACCTTTGAACCGTAATGGAAGCGAGAGGTTGGTGCCGTAAAATCTGATTCAATCTACCATTTCTTTAGAAATGCCTGTACTAAGTCAGGACCATTGCGGTTTTCCAGTTTCCCGGTTGTTGACTGATTTTGTCTGTTTATTGATTTATGAGTTTTGAATTTCCCTTTGGAAGATTGCTCTGTGTTTGGTAATTTTTTTATTACCCTTATTTGGTATCTTCAATCTCTTCTGAATACCACTAGCAAAAACAAAAAACACCACATCATCAAAACAGCTCTAAAATCCAATCGGAGACCGTACACACAGAGGTAAAACCAGGCACTTCTCTGGCTTGGTACAAGAACTTAAAAAAAAGTGGCATGTTTTATCAGCCAAAACCTCACTTTTTTGGTGAAATCATGCGGTGATGCAAGTGTTTTCTCTATATCTGTAAAATGCTCACCCTGACAAATAACTGGGAGGGCAGCTTTGTCATAAAGAGAGTCGAGTTGTTGTAAATTATATAAGAATACATTACACGCCATTGGCTTACCAGACTGACGTATGTTAAGGCATGTCTATACCGCCTATAGTGTCAAGGTTAAGGTTAATGACAGATGTGGCATTTATTATTCATGTTTTCAGGGTATAATCATGTTATATATAAATAAGCTATAAAGATAATATGCCTTCTGGTCATCTTATATAAATATATTATTGTCTTTTAAAAAGTATTTAATTGTTTCGTTCGAAGATAATGTGAATCAGGTTTCTATAACGACACCAGTTATTACGTATATATCTAGTCAGACGTGTTATATAAAAAGTGCACTATAAGACTGAAACAGCTAAATACAAAACTGCAATTAAGTATTAAAATTAAGCAAAAAATGACACTACAAGGTCAGAACAATTCCAAAATCAAATCGATATATCGTAGAAAGAGGCAAAATAAAAACTTCCAAATACATGATCGCTCATTTTCCGGACTTGGTACAAGCACTTCAATAAAAAATGGCGGGGTTAAACTAGTATTATTAGTGCCAATCTTCCCTCTTAGTGAAATGATGCCGTCATGCAAGTACCTTAAACATGCGAGTACATCAGTAGATTGTGTCTTAAACATGTGAGTACATCAGTAGATTTTGTCGTTAAGAACGGCGAGTACTAATTTGGAATTTAATACATAATATCTGTATTCTTTTGTGATCTAGAGAATATGCCAGATGTAGCTACATAATATTAGGTCTTAAAACACAACCAACGGCCTTAGACATCATTGAGATATTATATAGTACAAAAAGGCCATTTGAAAAAAAAAATAGGGAAACAGGGTCAGCTTTGAACAAAAATATAATTACCAGTACCATCTCCCGACATCGACACGCATGTAACAGAATTTTGTTCAACAAAGAGTTGATATCTTCGTACAACTTCTTGACAAATAAGATGATTCTATAATATTGTTTTGCTTGACTTAATAGTTTAGTAATCAGGATACGGTGAAGTTGTCAGAAGTCATAATACATAGGACAAGATCGAGCGCATCGTGTGATATGTGAAATATAAACTTCATACTTGGGGGCCGTTTGTATATTACTATCAAGGTGGGGAAATTTTATAATGGGAAAATGGCGGTCAGTTTTATTGGTGGAGGAAACCGGAGTACACGGAGAAAACCACCGACCTGTCGCAAGGTACTGAATGCTTTATTGCATAATGCTGTATCGAGTACACCTCGCCATGAACGGGGTTCGAACTCACAACTTTAGTGGTGATAGGCACTGATTGCATAGGTAGTTGTAAATCCAATTATCATAAGGTCGAGTTAATTATGTTTTTAAGATTCTACCAGCTGATGTGTATTACTTACTTAATTCATTCATTTCCATCTGCAGACGTGTTATTATTTCATATTTTTACATTTTTACTGATGAAAAATTAGATTGTAATTAATAAAAATAAAACAATCACTTTGTAACTGAATACGTTCTTTGTTCATCTGATCTGCAATAACAGGTGGTCGGTTCGCTATTTGTTCTTTTTATTGCGAGAATATAATTTAAATGTTCACGTACTTGTCAGTTTTGAACATAGATTATGGCATAATTGAAATGCTCTTATTATGCTTTGTAAAATAATTATTGGTCATATAAAGAAATTGCTGATATTTGTTTAGTATAATTTGCTGTCAACGGTTAAATATATTAATTATGTAGGACATTAGTGTGATCACCGTCACCGAATGATAAGGCCGAACTTTTAAAACTAGACTTGGAAATTCTGAGAGGTATTCGAGAATACCAATATATTAAAGAAGCGTGTTAAGGTTAAAAAAGTAAAAACTTTAAGTACGAGTTAACAAAATAAAACTGGATTCTTAAAAATAATTAAATGTGCTCTAATCGTGGGGTGTCAGAGTAATGTATAAAGAGATAATATCATTACGAGTTTAATTTAAACAATATTTATTTCGAAAATAATCAGACAATACCGTGATCAAAACATAGAGGATTCAGAAACAAGCAATTATGCTTTTATAAATCTGTCTCCTTTTTACGAGTTTATATTAATACACCTGGTTTATTCAAGCCTAAATTGATCTACGACGGCCCGTTTAATAGTATGCTATCATGTATGCTGGTGATAAGACCATATGTCGCTTAATTGGTTAATAAGTATTTATGTGTATCCAGTGATACATGCACTATTAATGAGTTGAGTTACTCTGATCAAGAAGCTGAGCGATGACTGAGATTATTGTACTTTTACCGGTGTTCGAATAAGCCTTTTTCTCTTCTTAAGCCGGGTAGGTGCGAGCCACAGGTATATAGGTACAATATTGTATTTATATGCATGGCCTACCACAAGTAGATGGTTATGGAGAAATGATGGATATGGTTCGAACATTTATTCTTATATCAGAGAACCAACGATCACGCCTAACAGTCTATTGCTTCTTAGGAATAGCTGCAGATTTCAGTGGAGTTTGTGTTACTCGATCTTTAGTTTTATGTGTATGTTTTGTAGACCGCTGTTTGTCTTTTTTCTTTTGGCCATTGTGTTGTCTGTCCTTTGATTTACGGATTCTGATTACCCCTTAGTTATCTTCAAACTCTTCTTATCTTTTTCATGCAAGGAGCATGATATTCTCAAGCCACGAGGCATTCACATGCGCCCCTTCCCAAAGCAGAATTGTGTATTTAATTCGCCTCACACTACTAGCGTAAGGCATTTTTCAGGGGTGTACATCACAGCAGAAAACACTGGGTTCTATTTCTATAGAAACATTGTCATGACTTCTTGTGTTTCATTTCATTTAAACCATTGATTGGGAAGGATGTTATAAGTAATAATGTTGAAACATTCAGTTGTGATTTTATAACGCCTATTTTATAACGCCTATTTCAACAATATTTAGGTTATATCATGATGGTTAGTTTTATTGATGAAAGAACCTGGAAACTCATATAAAACACTGACGTTCCGCCAGTCACTGACCACGTCATCACGTGATATTGTATAGAGTAGATCTAGCCACGGGCGAAAATCGAACTCGTAACTCTAATTGTATAGGTATATATGATAGACTCAGATCCGCGTCCGGACTCAAATCAGTGTCCTCAAATCGATGAGGTCATTATCTTAAATCACGGTCCGATTTAAGGGTATTCTCAAATCGGTTTCCTTTCCAAATGCTCAGATCCATGGCCGATTTATTGGTTAGGGCTATGTCATACGTCAATGACGTAATTTGACGTCAATTTGAGAAATTAAGAAACGGTCATAGATTTGTGATCGAATTGGACGCCGATTTGAGAATGTGAAAAAAGGACATAGATCTAAGGTACATATGACATATAAATCGGACATGGATTTGATGAGTGGACGTCGATTAGAGGCTGAACGTCGATCTGAGTCTTACATACATACAGAAATACCATACGATATTGGCCACAATATTTGAATAGCCTTGACTAGTCTCATATGTAAAAGGGATTAGCCAATTATATCACCAATAGAAATTAAATCCAGTAAACCTAGTAAGAGTATATATCTCACTTCTCATTAATACGAATATCCTTGCTAACCGCATCTCCCATCTTCCGTCTTAACATGTTGTTTGTTTGATGGTGTTTAGTGCTAGTGCTACTTTCAACAATATTTCAGTAATATCGTGGCGGTCAGTTTTAATGGTGGAAAAAACTGGAGGACCCAAAGAAAACCACTGACCTGTCGAAAGTCACTGACAAACTTTATCACATAATGTTGTACACCTCGCCCTGATCGAGATTCCAACTCACAACATCAGTGGTGATAGGCACTGATTACATTATGTAGTTGTAAATCCAACTACCATACGATCACCACCATGACGACCCCGTCCGTCTTAACAAGAATCTGCATTGCTCAGATGATTGATAAGAATTAATATCACTCACTTGGTTAATACTATCACGTATTGCTGATCAGATAAAGAACCGGTATCGCCTGTCTTATTGTCATAGCTTACCTAGTAGGACTATTTATCAAATAGTTCATGACACTAAGGGACATATGGCAGTTTATGGACCGGGATGTCACCCACAAAATATTATATGGACCGAAGCGAAGCTGAGGTCCATATACTATTTTGTGGGTGACAGACCGGTCCATAAACTGCCATTTGGCCCGAAGTGCCATGAACTATTTGTTATATCATACTCAATGCATGCAAATCTGTCAGACGACATGTTTTTGTTATTGTATATCTAAGACAACAAAAGAGGCCGGACAAAATCGGGAAGAAAACATTATATTGATCGGGCTCGGTTCATATATACTGAATATTACATGTCAAAATCCGTATCACTTGCCGTATCAACCCGAGAACCCTATATCACCCCAAGGGCCACCGGCCCGAGGGGTGATATAGGTCGAGGGTTGATACGGCATGTGATACAGATTTTGACATGTAATGTTCATTATATCATATATTTCAACCATGCCTTTGATAATTCAAAATGTACATGTATTTTATGAAAATTTTTATTTTATTATTTTTTTTTTAATTTTTATTAAAATTTTGAACTTTTTTGAATTTTGAAATTTTTATTAAAATTTTGAATTTTTTTGAGAATTTTAAATATTTTTTGAAAATTTAAAAAAATTTTGAATTTTGAAATTTTTATTAAAATTTTGAATTTTTTGGAGAATTTTAAATGTTTTAAATTTGAAAAAAAAAATAAAAATTTTGAAATTTTATGAAATTTTGGAAATTTTTTGAATTTTGAATTTTTTTTAACAATTTTGCTATTTTAAGAAATTTTTGAAAATTTTGAAATTTTTTGGGTATACGATATAGGGTATGCGATTATAGGGTATACGATATAGGGTATAAACTATATATGCGTGGGACAATCATTGATAATGCATATACAAAACACCTGTATTTTAATCTAAATATATGATATTTAACAAATAGTTCATGGTACTGAGGGCCATATGGCAGTTTATGGACCGGGATGTCACCCACAAAAATATTATATGGACCGAAGCGAAGCTGAGGTCCATATAGTATTTTGTGGGTGACAGACCGGTCCATAAACTGCCATTTGGCCCGAAGTGCCGTGAACTATTTGTTATATTATACTTAGTCTTGGAATCCAAAATCAAGCCCAATTTTTTCCCGAAATAAAGATTCGAAGAAACTGGGAAAAAATTTGACGTCATAATGGTGAATCTAAGCGAAGACGTTATATGGACCGGCTGGCTAACAACGACAAATAGAGAACATATAAACGTAAAGTATAATATACTAAAATATTATACTTAGTAATATATTACTACTATTTAGCTATGTAACGTCAGCCGGTCCATATATTGTATATGGACCGGAGCTCCGGGCCGAAATGTTATATAAATTATCTCCCTTTGTGCGTAATCCGGAAATCTCTTGTTCGTCAATGTTTCGAAAATTTAGAAAATAAAATGTCGTCTGGAAGGTTTGCGCATGACCTCCCCTGGTTTGCGTCTCTGAATGAAGCAGAACTGGATCAAATTACAGATTCCATGTCGTCACAAAACACTAAAAATGCAACGAGGTACGCGGTAAAAACATTCAGGAGCTACTTACTAGAAAAACAATACCCGGAAGACTTTGAAAACTTTTCGAAAGCAGATATTGATGCCAGATTACGATCTTTTTATGCAACAGAAAAGATTACTTGTACAAGCGAACTTCATTACTTTCTTTGCGTAGCGGATTAGGACGCCATAAAAAGCAACGGGTATGTCATTACAAAAGACGTAACTTCCATTTTGACCTTCGACTTCGTGTTAAAAGTTAAAAATTAAAGTTTATTGACCATATTTTTAATTTCTTTCTGATATGTCAGGTAAATTTAAATACAGCTACTTAATAGCTGTTCATTGTACATGGCATAGTTTTATTACATTTAATTGTAAAAAAATGAATATGGGGTAAATGTACACGAGCCACAATCCATGAAATACAGTGTAATTATAAAGCAGAGGAAAGGCACTATTTTTGGTGTTCTTCATCATAAATATTGATGCAAGGTCTGAACAACTACTGTACAATACTGGTAGAACTGCACTGATAGTTCATAATGCCCAAGGTGTAGTTTTGAGTTGATTTTTCATGTGTTTCAGTGTTTGTGGATGTATTCAGTCTTGCCTTGTTAATTCAATAAATGACATTGTCACTTTTCCAGGGGTATTCTACTTTTACTTTGGGTCAGATATCACTTTTGTCAATTCTAATCACATGTACACAATTGCAACATAAACACACGCAAACCGACCCCTCCCCCCAAATCAAAAAAACAAAAAATAATAATAATAAAAACAGAAAAAAAAAACCAAAAAATAAAAAAAACAATACAATGTAAAGGACAAAAAATTAATACAATACAATCCACCCCAAAAATTTAAAAAATGCACCCACCAAAAAAATCAGCTTTCTGAAAAAAACCCAAAACAAAACAAAACAAAAAAAACAATAAAAAAAAATATTTTCAGACGCTGTTGTTACTGATATTCACTTTTTCAAACTTTATGTATACACAAAGAAACCAATGGATTTTCGGTATAATATAACAAATAGTGCATAACACCTCGGGTCACATGGCAGTTTATGGACCGGTCAGTCATCCCTAAAATGTTATATGGACCGAAGCGAAGCTGAAGTCCATATAACATTTTAGGGGTCACTGACCGGTCCATAAACTGCCATATGACCCTCAGTGCTATGCACTATTTGTTAAATATTGACCGGTCAATAGACGAAAATATTGACCGGCTGTGCTAACAAATACAAATAGGGAAAATAAAAACATAAAGTATAATATAGGTAATTATGACCTTATCTCTCAACTGATTACTTATATTTCATGGTTATATTAAGTCTTTCTAATTTGGAAGAGTTTGAAGATACCAAAGGGAGGTAATTAGAACCAGTAAATCGATGTAGAACAGACAACATAATGACCAAAAGAAACAGTACAAAAGGACAAACAACGATCTACAAAACATACACATAAAACTAAAGACTGAGCAACGCGAACCCCACTTAAGACAGGGAATGAACTCAGGTGTTCCGGAAGGGTAAGAAGTTCCTGCTCCACTAGTGGTTCACGACACGTTTCTGGAATAATCTTCATCAGGTACGCTCATAGTAAAAAAATTAAAAGTCAAATAATCTAAAAATATTTGGGAGCATTTAAACCAACTGGCTTAAACAGGATATCAAAAATCGGTCAATATTAACTATGCATGGGGAATGGACCTTAGTTTCCATACATTACATTATTTATGTTAGCACTGTATATATGTGCTAGAGATAACGATTTTGCCTTTTTTAACGATTTTTTTTATTTGATTTTGGATCTATTCTGACACTAGTATTTTTTTTTATTTTCCATTTTATTAGAAGCTGTAAATATAAATATATCTAATGCACATGTCAATGTAAAAGCACACACTACTTGGCAGGTTGATACCTTCAGTGATTAATAGTCCACCAGCAGAGGTATGGATATTGATAGTAATATACACAAACATGTACGAGACAGAATAGGTAGATGTTCGATTTACGGATTCTGAATACCTCTTTGGTATCTTCAAACTCTTCTTGTAGGAGTGTGAGTGTTCAGAGATGATGATTTTGTTTGTTTTAACGTACGTTTGTGCCTTTGATTTACTATCACCGTATTTGCAACAAGAGTAACACGACATATGTCATTGGCATAAGTGGAACAAGAACTGCCTACCCTTCTGGAGCACATGGGTTCACCCCCATAGTTTAGTCGGTTTCATTCGTGTTTCTCGGACAGTCTTTTTTGCTTTGGCCACTGTATTGCCTGTCTGTATTTTTCTGGTTTATGCCACCTAATGACCCTTGTGGTATTTTCAAGCTTTGTTTTATTGCATCCACGCCATCACTTCACATTGTCTATTTTTACTACGTTCGTCTCATGAAAAAAAATAATTAGGTCAACAAAAACATGTTACTTAAATGTCACATTAACACGCATGACAGTCGTAAAAAATGTGGTTGTTATATATTATATTAATGATAATTAAAATAAATTTGTGTCTAACAACAATGCCCCTCCCGCAAAATATACTAGTCGAAATGTCATTTATTAACAAACATTGTAAAATTATAATGATTTGTAAGGCACTAAATATTATCCTGCCCTTTCCCGCCCTTTCTATAATTAAACTGCCAAAATTTGCATTTTCCTAGTTCTATGCAATAATAACTGTTTGGTACAAAATAATAACAGATGTGATTATTGGTGCCTAACCTTATATGACGTGTGTGGAATACAATATCTTTATTGAGGTGTTTTTTTCTGATTTTATGGTGATATCAATCATCGTCCAGACTATAAAACCAATGGTTATCAGTTATTGAGCACTTTCCATTCCAACACCAAGTCTGTCAGGTAAGTGGACCTCTTTACACTTATATTCCAAACAAACTAGTACTAATAGTTGCCAATGCTAATTACTATCTTATCAAATGTGATATCATTCTGAAAGCATGTATTTACAAAAAATACAAAATATTTTTATTTTGATATTTTTCTATATTATTTTTTTTCCCATGTCTTTAGTGGTATATTTTGATTGTTTGAATTTATTTTAGCGCAAACTGTGTTAATAAAAAAATATTACAAAAACAATTAAACACAGAAATTCATGTTAACCAATACGTCTTAAAGAATATACATTTGTATTATTATACACGGATTCGACCATTATACCCACTGTATGCGAGCTATCGGTTTCTGTTGGGCCCAAGTTCTCTATCAAAATGATCAGAGGTCCAGTTATTAAAAGGGGAGGGTTGGGATCCCACTAATCTGTTTAACCCCGTCACTTGTTGCTGCTTTTATTGCTGGTCTACATCTCAGTCACAATCGCGTTTTCAACAATGAGCACAAAGCATACCCTATAATGAGATTAAAACGGTCCATGCTATATGTGTTTTCTTATGATTTCAGTTTTATCCGGGAGAATTGGACAATGGATCTGAGAGGTGTGTTTATATTGTTGGTTACAACTCTGTGTATCGCAGCACATCACATGGGTTACAGAGACTTCGATAGCCCCGATACGCCGGATCGATTTTACGATACACCGGATAGTCCTGACACTAACGACTACTATTATCCTCGACCGACGTATATAAGACCCGTCAGAACGTACTATAGACCAATCAGAAGAAGTCGACCAACATTTATTCGCCGCAGATATATTATTGGTTGAACAAGGCACCGCGGGACTGATATATCCGCTCTACAATTTATTTGTTTCGTTTGAAATCCTGGAAATATTTCTTGTGAGTGAACATTGTAAGAATGACCATCCGAGTGTGAAGAGGAGGAATATTCAAATTATAACAATAGTTACGAACTTTGAATAAATCGGATTACGACAATAGGGAACCATCTTACTTCGTTTTAAGTTATTTATGTAAAACATAATACTACCACATTGGAATTAGCTGGTAAATAGACATGGACAGACTTTATTTTGTCGTTTTCTCCTTCCTGTTTGTTGTTATTTTTAAGAAAACAGACCACATTCGACTATTATTACTTATCGAATTTCATTTTCATGCTTCTTCATTGATAAAATAAAATATGCATTCATAATAGACAACATGTAGTTTGGTTACTTATTACTATAAAAACGTAGATATATAATTTAGTGTGCACCACACGTGTCTGAAATAACCTTCATCAGGTACGCTCAAAATCGAAAGATTGGAAGCATATTTTTATTTGGGCTCATTAAACTAGTTTAACCTCGCCTCTTCTTATTAAAACTCCTAGTAAATTGAGTGGTCATGTATATTTTTGTTAAGGTGTGCATATGGTCTCTATAAACGACTTTGAGATTTGATTTTGGAACTGTTCCGAGTAATATTTTTTTGTTTTTCACGAGTTGCTAGGCATTCTTTGTAACACAGATGTTGGCCGAGTTATATGTAACGATTGGAGTTTTACTACATGTCGGAAAAAACTTGATGACCGCATCATTTCACTATGAGTAAAGATTTGGGCTTATGAAACTAGTTTAACCCTCCGCTTGTTATTGAAATGTCTGTACTAAACCAGGAAAGTGTTCGGAATCAACTCCAAGTTACTATATGTATTTGCAATTATTAATTCAGCTAGTATTTATATCATTAACGATGGTCTATCTTCGGTGGTACGAATTCAACTTGGTTTTTAGTGGGGTCCCTGATGCCCAATCTGTAGGTTTTTTTTCATGTATTGTACAACATTGTCTGTTTGTCCTCATTTCATTGGGCCACTGTATTATCTGTCCTACTATTTATGGATCTTGGTTACGCCTTTGGTGTCTTCAAACTGTTATTTCGGTGTGTTAGCACTATTTCTCCAACACAGCGTGTTGTTCTGTTGCGAAACAAACATCATCTTCATATCACCAAGAAGAAACTTATTCTCGAAACGACTCAATTCCTGTTTAGAGGTATAGATTTTGCATCTGTTTCAGCGATTTTACGGTTAGATTTTGGAATTTTTCTGATGGTGTGACATTTATTATTTACCATTTGATCCCATGTATAGAGCTTTGCTGATTCATCATTTAGTTAATAAGTAAAACATTTCTACAATAACATCTAGATAAAACGAAGTACATTTTAGGACAAAAAAAACACTAAAATATATTATTCGTTTATTATTAGGTACTTATTATTTTATTCCCTATATGTCTAGTGGTAGACATTTTGGTAATTTATTGACACATATAATGTGTCAGGATTATTAGACCACACTGTCACTAAATGTCAGTGTTTTTATTTTCCCCGGAAGCATATATAGTATATATTAAATATTACATACAATACGCATCTAACAATATACTGATATATATAGATGCCGATTCCAGTTCGAATTGTTTGTTGCTGAACGCGAAATTAGCAATGGTCCAGATATATCATAGCGAGAACAAGGTACTTTCAACGGAAGTGATAACTCACTGAAACAACATCCACTAGTTCGCCCCTGTCATGATCCTGTTTCCATGTCAACCAGTCTTTGCTCTTACTCCTTAAAGCTGAGCTGAGAAGCAGTATATACCAATTTCACAGTCTTTGGTTTTATCCAACTGGGGCTACAACACTCGAGGAGAACACGCTAACTATTACATCACCGATGCGGTTCACAATTGTAGATAAAACCTCGCACACACAAATGTAATATGCTATACAAGATAGTAAAACCAAGAGTTTATACAACTCACTGTAAACCATAACTTTAGTATCCTAGACCAACATTTAGGGAGCTCAGAGTTTCCTATTGTCTTCTGAGGTGTCATAAAAGATTTGAATCAACAGGAAACATGGTAAGCAGTTCCGGTCGTTTCATTTATCGATTGGTATTTAAGAAAAGGTTGAAGATAAATACCAAAAAGGGTAATCAGAAACCGTAGTTTAAAGAAGGACAGATAATACAATGGCTAAAATTTAAAAAAGAAAAAACGACAAACAATAATCTACGAAACACTAAATAGTAAACTGAAAATCGAACACCACGAACCCCACTAAAGCCGGGCGTGAACTCATATGACCCGGAAGGTTAAGCAGTCTCTGTTTCACTAGTGGCAGTAGGAAATTGGTCAATATTTCATTTAATTTCATAACAAGAACTTGATTGCATATAATTGATGTGCGTCATAATGTGGTACTGGGTTGGGCGTGTGGACGAATGTTTTCTAGCAAACAGTATTGCAAGGAGATAGTGGACAGGATTGGAAAAATAGCCTGACAACAAGGTAATCCATGATCACACCCAACATACTTGCGTATTTAAGAGCTGCTGTCAAATTTGTGCTTATGTGCAAGGAGTACATTATGAAATTAACGTCTCATTGTTAGGGTGATTGTATTTCTGGCAAAGAAACACACACAAACAAAGACGAAACAAAAACAAAATAAACCAAACGAACAAACAAACAAACAAAGAAAGCTATGTCTGGACGGATTAAACCAAACAGATGATTGGCTGGACCAGTATCTCTGTCAATAGTTTTCTATCATACACTGACCCCCTCATCTCATTTATATTTAATAATGATTCGAAATACTTCCCCATGCACGTACATTTACACGATTCACTACTCCTCGGAATGAGCCGACAAGGTTACATTGTTTATCTTTGTTCCTATATGAACTCCCTGAGTGACAATGTATTGGTTATACATAAATATTGCATTTAATATGTTACCCGACACTTTCTTTTTGTCAAATGACCTGACATTACGATTAATATTTTTATGACCTTAAATCCTGGTTTATCACCGATTTCATATTTGACTCTTGTTTTAATTACTTGTATATTGTTGATATTCTTAAACTGTATTTTAACTTTTACCATTTTGAATTTTACAAAATAGATCCATATCGTGCAAGAATGCGCACTCTCAAAACACGACACCCTCTATTGTCCAATGTTATTCTTTCCGTATTATAACGTGACAACAAATCCTCTCCCGTTCCCATCGACAAGACATCCCCTGGTTGGTACACGGGAACGAGCTTGGGAGTGTTGTGGGTTGAGATATGCGAAGTGTAATCAGTACCAAGTCATACAACGACAAAAGAATGTAAAATACATATAAAGTACCTAGCAACAAAAAATATTCATTTTATATTAAAATCTATACTGTTGAATCATATCAGTAATGGGGCCTATTCTAGATAATTCTTTCTTAAAAACTAGTATTAGAGATAAATGTTATGTATATGGTACGAACAGTTCAAATATTACAGCAATTATACCAAAGGAATTTCTCTGACATAAGACCTTATTGTATTTATTCTTATCATTATCCCCCTATCCTTTTCGAAATTTTGGCTATCTCCAGAATTCGCGAAATATCGGAAAGATATTTAATATCTAGTATATGTCTGTCACAATGTATTAAAAATGACAGCAGATGTAATAATTTTCCTTTATGGAGCTATCCCCCCGAGCACAGAAAACGTTAAAGGTACAATAATACATAAGAATAGAAGATGTCTGAGAACTCATCCCAAACATTCGCTACATTTTGTTCGAGAAAATTTGATGACTGAAGGGTCGACAATTTGACAAATTTCCTTAATCATCAAAACAGGAAAACTCTAATTTCATAGAGACATGGCGGGTCTTTACCACACAAAGCACATCATGTTACCTAGGAAATGGGCATTATTGCTTTTCCAATCTTTTGATTATGAGCGTGCCTGACGAAGGGCATTCCAGACACGTATCGTGTGCACTAGGTAAAGAACTTACGATTTTATCATGAAAATGTGCATCTCATGTTACTATTAGCAATATCACTGTATGGTTGAGTATGAAGGAAAAACACAACAGTAATTCGCTTTTTCTCATAAATGCTAAGGGTTTATGATGTTGATGGTATATTGAGATTACACTGTCACAAAACAAACTTTCAATTAATTTACATCAGTCAATTATATAAGCTTTGGAGGGGGGGTCGAAAACTGGCAATAACGAATAATAGATGTGCGTAACAGGCCAATTGTCAATCTGACTCATCGTGTTAAAAGCCCATTTCCAATCCTAATATATATATATTAGTAATTGGAAATGGCCTTTTATACATATATATATATGTTCCACATAAATGTCTCTATGTTGAAATGTGTTAGGAGCCCATAGCAATTATATTTACATTGGTTTACTCCACCGGAGAAGCCGTAAATCAAAGAAGGACAGACAACGCAATATCCAAAGGAAATCGGACAAAGGGACAAACAATGATCTACAAAACACTGTACAGAAAACTAAAGATCATGGAGCACCAACCGCACTAAAAATCTGGATTGATCTCAGGTGTTCCGGAAGGGTGGGCAGTTCCTGCTCCACTAGTGACATTTCAATAAAAAGGGGCTGGGTTAAATTAGTTGCATGGCCTCAAATTTACCTTCTTAGTGAAATGATATATTGATAAAACATCACCTTAAAGAAACTTTTATATTTTTCATCATCCTGATAATAGTTTTGCATACATAGGAACCGAAAAGTGATAATTAACATTTTAATAAGCGCGTAATCATGTTATATTTTTAGTCTTACTCTATATTCTATATACATGCAAGTTAAAAGGTAATTTCCATTTACAGAATTTCTTTTTATTGTGTCTCGCTCATAAATGTCTCTATGTTGAATAAACATTATATTTATATTGGATTGGTCTACGGGAGCGTTTATTTACGATTTAACACTGTTAGCACAGGTCACTGTTAGAAATTAGCATTATGCATAGTCATGGTATTGTATACCGGGTTTTCAATAGTATTTCGGTTCCGTGTACTTGCTGTGCACATTTAATCCACAATAACCATTAATAGTTGAAACAAAGACTCTAACTTTGTATCTTATCAGTCTTCTATTATCAAGGGCCGTTGTGGTGTTGATCGTATGGTAGTTTGATTTACAGCTACCTATGCAATCACCACGAACGTTGTGGGTTCGAACACCACTCCTGGCCATGTGTTCTCGATACAACATTCTGTAATAAAGTTTGTCAGTGACTTGCGACAGGTCGGTGGTTTTCTTCGGGTACTCCGCTTTCCTCCACCAATAAAACTGACCACCATGATATAGCTGAAATATTTTGAAATTGGAGTTAATCACGATAACCATAACCCCTTCTATTATCAAATATTAACCATGTGCTTTCTTATTAATGCTATCTCCATTATACAGAAACTGTTGTCATACTAAAACATATATATATCTAACTTGGTGTACACAACGCGTTTCTGGAACAAATTTAACCAGAAAGCCAAATGATTTAAAAGTATTATTAAGGAGTATGTTTGTCAAAGGTCTAAAACATAACAACCAGCTAAGGCTACCTATACTTAAGGAAGATATACATTAACTGTAATAAATTATATTATTTCCTCTGCATATGGATTATTAGGTATCATCGTTCAAGTTGTCAGAGGTTCGGCACAGACATGGTTTATTATATATATTTGTTTGAATTTTACCGTTCATAAATAAACTAAAGGTCAATCCCCACAAGGCATTGTGTCCTTAGCAGAGTCCTGCTTCCATGTTTATACATTTTGAATTACTTCTCACAATGACTATTCATTTATTTGACCTTTCAATCTTTTGACCATGAGCGTTCCTGATGGAAGTTATTCTGGAATAATTTAATTTAATTTGAATACTGCAATCTGATTGGCTGATCCGTCTGGAGAAATTTTTTGTTATACTCGATAACCTGTGTTGGTATTGTGACGTCACCAACGTATTCATTCGCCAACGACAAATTCAAATAGTCACATGAAATAATCGTCATTAAAATCTAGGAATCATTAAATGTTGTTGCAAAATTTACATTATAAGGAATATTTGATATTTTTGAACAGGTTATAATATTATTACCTTGTTAACCTGGTTAGGAACAGTTTACGCTTTTCATAAGCCGCTTCGCGGTATAACCTGTTCAAACATTTCAAATATTCCTTAAATCGCGTCGAGCGCACTAAATTTGATATCTACGGTTGTATTACTATCACTATGGTGATATCTCTGCTGGTGTCAATATCCTTGTACTGACATGGACTACTAGATTTAACGGTAATATGCTTGATATTTTCAATTTCTACCAAGAACGTAGATTTCTAATTAAATGCACACGACGGGTTAATGTAATAAATAGCCTTCATCATGTACGCACATATGCAAAGATCGGAAAGCCTAATAAAAAGCTATTCGGAGCATCTAAAACAAACGACTTATATATGCTATTGCATTGTCGACTTCCCATGACGGTCTCTCGGGTTAATCCCACAAGCTTTTGCAAGGCGTCCCTACGTGCTGGATAGGAAATGCCGTCTAAATGGGATTTTCCTGTAATATTACGGAAATCATGATAGTGGATAGAGTATCATGCTCACTGCAAGTTAACGGCATCATTTTTAGATTTCAAAAAAATAGTAGTCGCATTGTTGTCGATGCAAAAGGCTACGTTGACACTACCCAACTATCCATTCTTTTCCAGTGGCAGTGAAGAAATCGTTTCCCCCGTTGTTCCACTCAGCCCTCATTTCTGTATAGGTTTTAGATAATAATTAATATGCATGAAATAATTTACGCTGGACGTTAAACAGCCAACAATCAATCACATTATTTAACTAGGTTCGGCCAGCAGGAATACCTTCTGAACTTGCTGGGTTGTTTTCAAAGTCACAGATCAACAAAACAATGTAGGCAACGTGCATCAACATTTCAAAGTCATCAACGGTTCACACACCAACAAACTTACAAACAACAATTCAATGTTACGAACCACTGAAATCATCATGACCCAAGTCTTAATAGCATCGCTATCATCGCTTAGAAACGCTACATATATGTAAGAACATTTAACCCGTATGTTTTTGTTGATAATCCCGCATAAGGGAAAATATTTTATACATCAAATAACACCACAACGATGACCATTCCATGATGTATGATTTATCAGCATTGTGTATCGCTCAACTGCTGGGGCCTACTGTGACTATGACATGTAGAACAGAGATCAAATCATTGTTCCTTTACTTTAAGTCTAAAGTTGGATAGTCTCACATTTTCATTTACATTCATATGGTTTCTTACTAACGAAAAGCATTTACTTTATATTTTATAATTCCTAAAACACAAAAAAAAGGAAAAAGAACAGATAAATCCATATTGTATATATAAAAATAATGTATTAATTAAATGAAAAACAAAAAAAATACCACACTGTATATTTATTTATAAATAAGATGATTGATAATTACTATTGAAAATGTTATGACGAACAAAACCAAAATGATCAGAAGACATTTAAATATATATATATCAATAATATGTTCTGTAGTTGTATCTGTTGTATCTATTACTGTATACAGTGTTGTATCCTGTATTATAATTGTTGTATTCATTATCTCGTCCATTATTATCATATCTGTTATTATGTTCGTTATAATCGTATCCGTTATTTTCGTATTTGTTATTTTCGTATTCATTGTTATCGTATCCATTATTATCGTATCCATTATAATCGTATCCGTTGTTTTCGTATTTGTTGTTTTCGTATCCATTATTATCGTATCCATTATTTTCGTATCTGTTATTATCATACCCGTTGTTCTCATATGCATTGGTATCGTAAGAATTATCATATCCGTTGTTGTCGTATCCGTTTGTATCGTACGAATTGTCATTTCGGTTATCATTTTGATTTCCCCAGTTGTTGTAATAATATCTAGATAAATGGTATCCTTGGCAACCGCTAAATAATGATGTTGCAATTACTGCTATAATTTGGAGGTTCATCGTGATCCTATAAAACAAAACAATAAATGATATAATGTATACATAACTAAGAGCATTCACCGACTGTGATATTGTAATGTACATGTACTGTCATTCATTGTTGTGACAATATCTGGTCTTGTTGATAGGAAGCGAATCTGCTTTAAAAAAAAATCGTTTGTTTTTATATGCATTGTCGTTTGAGATATATTTAGCAAAAGGGGGGTATATAGGATCCCGTTAATTTGTTTAATCCCGCCACATGTGTGTGCCTGTCACAAGCCATGACCTGGATTTCCAACGTTATATGTCGTAGTCCTCTTTTTGTGTTCAGTGATTTTATGTGAGAAGTCATTGTTTGTTTTGTTGATATTGGTGAAAGTGTTGACCATCACTGTTTTAACTTTCTTTTCTTTAAAAAAAAAATCTTTTGACAAATCTTTGAAATCTTATTTATAAATAAATAAACAGTGTGGTATTTCAAATGCAAATAATTTAAAAGCCTTTGGGAGCAAGAATACAAAAGGGCCTACGTATACGTATGAATCAAAATGGGTTAAAGTCACCTATATTTGAGGGAGGAGAACCTTAGTTTTAATAATAATGATAATAATTACATGATTAAAGTTCCATTGTATTCCGTCATTTTAATGTACTATGTGCGGGTCAAAACCGTACTTGGTTCATTGATACCGTGTCGGTTACAGTAGAATCGTGTACTTTTGTGTTTTCTATTACAAGCGCGAGGAGAGTATAACTTTATACACATTAACAAATAAAAAAAAACAAACAAACAAACAAACAAAAAACAATGACAAACTTTAACGAAGTGAGAGCCATTCACCTTAATTACAGTTATTTGTAGTAGCCTATTCTATAATATTGGTCAAGTATGGAAGCCTGGAGTGGCCATATCCCGTTTTCGCTTTATAATTTCTACAAAGCGAAAAATACGAAAACGGAAACTGTAATTATTTTTCATTTTTGCCTTTTCGTTTTCGCTTTTACCTTATATGTTTGTATGTTATGTAGAAGCACGAACTTGCTGCTCCCGGCTTCCATAGTCAAGCCAATGTACCTCTTACCGTTTTCCGAAATGTGATGAGACAAAGCACGCGACCATAACCCC
>MJUT01025190.1:431312-446472 GCA_002080005.1 Gigantidas platifrons
TTTTTTTTTTTTTTATCTTAAGTCATATTTTGTTGGTTTAAAGTTAAAAATGAACATTATGTGAATGAATCAAACGCTTTACCTCTAACACTAGGCTTGACAAACCAAATGAATAACCAGGTGAGCGAAAGTTAATATCTCGTCAAAAAGTTCGAAATGAGGAGACTGAAAAAAATCGGAAGTATGAGAACTGAAATTTGAAGTCTCATTCTGTAAAATAAAGTTTCAAGTTTGAAAGTACCCCTCGCTTTCCGTACATATATGTGCGTGGCTTAACTATTTAAGCTTGCATTAAATCTTGGGACATCTATTATTTAACTTTGTGTGAAATTCGAAATATATTTTGAAAAATATAAAACACAAATATTTGTTTTTTTATTTTGAAAGTCAGAAATTAAATTTTACTTACCTCTATTTTCTTTAATAATGTGCTGGTAATATCGAAGGAATTAAAAGTAAACAGTTAAATTAATCACCTGATATTATATCATTTTTTGTACAAAATATGTTAATTACGTATTCAAGAATTTCATAATTTGAAGATACTGTCAAAAGAAATAAATTATTAATTTATGTATGAATATTAATTAGTTTATTCAGTTGAATTAATTTTTTTTTATTTAATTCAAATTAGGCATTGGTTCTCCTTGTGTGTGGGAATTTTATGTTAGAAATTCATCCTAAATTCGTTACTCTAAGCACGAATAGGAGATATCAAATGCTAATTTATTTCCCTGACGTCACTCTATTCGGACAGTTGACTATTTATTAGAATCTATAGCCTTTTTTTCCTTTGTTTTCTGAAGAATTTAAACTTTAACCTTTTACTATTTTAGAATTAAAACCGTGTTACAGTTGTATCAAAATGTTGGTAATTGTTTTGTACCTAATATTTAGTAAACGTTAAGTAAAGTTTCAAAATTTCCGTCTGTCTAACCATGCGGCCACTGTCCAACTGTCCAGCTACTTTCTAAGCGTCCAGCCACTGGCTAACCATCCGCTTACTGTCTAACCGTCCAACTACTGTCTAACCGTTTGTCTAATATCTAACCGTCCACTGCTGTCTAACCATCCAGCTAATGTCTAACCTCCTGACTAATGTCTAACCGTCCAGCTAAAGTCTAACCTCCTGGCTAATATCTAATCGTATGGCTACAGTCTAACACTCCAGCTAATGTCTAACCTCCTGGCTAATATCTTACCGTCTGGCTAATGTCTAACCGTTCAGCTAATGCATAACCTCCTCGCTAATGACTAACCGTACGGCTACTGTCTAACCGTCTGGCTAATGTCTAACCGTCCAGCTACTGTCTAACCGTCGGTGGTTTTCTCCGGATACTCCTGTTTTCTTCACCATAACAACTGATCGCCAAGGTATAACTGAAATATTGTTGAAAGTGGCCTTAAACACCATAACCCCCCTTACTTGTAAACTATATTTTAAGATAATAGCAGTAAATGTATATGCATAATTGACTATGCATGATATTGTAAGTATTTCTATTCTGGCACAATTTACGCTCAAAAGTGACAAGTACGTGAACTTTTAAAACAGTCTGGCAATACCAACAAACACATGACTAGCCGACTGTAACTACAAATCAAACAGATCATAGGTGAACATTGGGAACACTTTGAAGTATCTTAATGTATCCAAGAACCGAAAGATGTATTCCAATATAAATATATCATTAATTATTGTTAATTGCAATCTAATTTGGCCTTCTAAAGAATAAAAAATGTCAAAATATAAAAAGCAGCACTTTGTAGATGGAAATGTATCATGAATTAGAAAACACCGAATCAAAAAGGTAACACAGAGAAACTGGCAACATAGGGTACACAAGACACAAGACGAAGGAAAACAAGCAACAACAAAAAACACAACACAATATGTGTTGGACACCACTCTACGCAAACAAGTACAAAAAAAAACGTAAATAAGACAAGAGCCCTTCTACAAACAACTGGAGGTAAAGACACACCGAACATCGTTTTTATGTGGAAAACGTAACAGACATAACAAGACGGAACTCGGAACGTTCATACACATAATATGACAACACAAACAAAACTAATCACGCACTACAGCTTGTAGATTCTTAGAAATAATTACTAGTAGATCGAACCTTACGGGTCTCGTTAATTCTTTTGTAAGAATGTACAGTGGAAGTGTATTGGCTTAGGTTAAGGTTTATGGTGCTTAACGCCACTTTCAACTATATTTCAGTGTATATCGTGGCGGTCAGATTTATTGGTGGAGGAAACCGGAGAATATCACCAACCTGCCACAAGTCACTGACAAACTCTATCACATAATGTTGTGTCGAGTTAACTCCATACGATCTCGACCACGACCTCGACGGCCTCTTAAAGTGTATCTTCTTACCGGAATTTCTACAAACAGAATAATAACGACAGCTGTTAAATATTTTGCATTATTCTATTGGACTTCTTCAGAAGTAGGAAGTTTAATAGCCTCAGGCACTTCAGTTTCAAGGTTTATATGTTAATAATTTCCGTATGATGTTTGACAGTGATTGGCTATGAATATATCAATTTATTGAGGTAAAATTAATGAGATTACGTACGTATATGATAAACTGTGGAAGAATTGATGTATAAGGGATTGTCTCAAAATGTGACAGTTTTTTTCAAATGAAGTTAGTTTCATTTGGCTCAGGTCACCCACCCACCCCCTCCAAATGAAAGTGTGAAAAACCAAACTCCACCTAAAAATATAGGGTTTAGAACCATGTATTCTCCATATGCATGTCATGATAAAGGATCTATCTAGACTATGAATCTTTATCCTTTCAAAATCACAGACACTTGATTCCATCGGGGTCCGACCTATAATCCGACAGTCCGATATTCCGACGGTCCGATAGTCCGACAAATGCTTTATTTCTTTGAAAGTTAACACTATAACATGTGTAATATGGGGCCAGAAACCGAATCGTTTACTCACCAAAGAACGGTCCAGAACATCGGAAACACGATATCATAGACGGACAAACAATTGGCAGGGCCACACAAGAACTAAAAAAAACACACATATGAACAACACGGACTTCATAAAAACCTAGATCCAGTCATGATGAACCGGTAGTGTAAGTATCCCGTATATTTTTTAGTAGCGACGACTACAGGCTTTATTCAAGTAGCGTGTAGCCGAGTCCAGCCAAGAAAAGTCACTATTGAAAAGAAAGATGAAATAAATGAATACAAAAAAAAAAGAAATACAAAAAAAGGAAAAGACAAAAAGAAGAGCGTATCCGTGTTCCCCGCCCTTTATCATGGAATATTTATGTTAAAATGCAATGTCGACACATGCATCAATAGAGCTGGATACAATAATGTGTGCGAATTGATTGATTGATTGATTGATTGATTAAGGTCCAGCAAGCAATATTTCAGTCATATTCAGGATGAGAAATAAAAAATCAGAAAGAGGGGACTCTGGGATGGGTCAACATGAGCAACGACTTAACACGGGAACTTGTTTTTCTGTCTCTTCCGACGACAAGTTGGTCCTATTTTTATTCCCCGGGAATCCGACGGGTGACCCTGCTATAGTCGCATTCTACGACAAGCGCATATGTAAAAAGTTACGATTGAAGGAATTGTCGCTAAGTGACCCCTTATATCACGGAAAGAAACAGCATCGGAATATGACAAAATAAACAACTGAGCCATGATACGCCCCCGCCCCCCATTTTCAGGGATGGATTGTGACGTTACCAGAACTGATTCAACGGAAGTTAACGGCGGGAATTCCTGGCCCTTTTCGTAATCTAAACTTTGGTGATTTCTTTGGTATTCGAGTTGCTATAGTTTTGGAAGAAGAAGGGCGTACATGGGCTATTTGTATTGTTCTGAGTGGGCATGTCTGACAGGAAGTGGTTCCGTTTCCCTGCGCTTTTCTGAAGTGTAGGTAGTTTTCTTTTATCACAAAGATCCTATCGTATATTTCAGAATAACTCTATAGCTTTTATCTACCTGGGGGGTGCGTACAGAGGTTCATCTCCTTGTCCTTATATGGCCTATATATACTGTTTTTCGTATGGACTATGGGACTGTCGGACTATCGGATTATAGCTACGACCCCGATTTCATCTAAGTGTACATATAATTCAGCAAGCATACTGTACCAATAAAATGATAGTTATAGATTGATATGGACATCTCTGTAATGTGCATTCTTATAATAAATGCATAAGATCTGGACCACTTTAAAATGTTCCAAGAATCGAAAACATTATTTTTTTTAATTTGCAAAAGAAGACAGTTGTTGCTTTTTCGTTGCGTATGATATTTATTTATTCAGTACTAAAGAAACAGTACAATATACAGACTCGAAAGAAATTAAAACAATGTTCCATTCAACTTTATGCCGTTTTTTAAGTGCATTTTTAAAGATTTATTGACAAATCTCAATGTGCGATTTTGGTTTTTTCCAAACGCGATAGCTGAAAAACCACCCACCTACCAAACGAAACCAACTTCGTTTGAAAAAAACTGTCACATTTTGCCACGATCCCTAAGGACAACCGTAAATTAGTTTACTAAACCCGGACATAAAATTCTGTACTTTGTAATTAAGCAATAAAATTCATTCAGATAACAAGCATCCGTTTGTTTGACGGAATGTACCTATGATGGAATGTTATCACGAGCACATGTCTAAAAATATTGATATTTAACAATAAAACAGAAGGAAATTAGATATCACGATATAACACATGTGTGTATAATCTTAGAAAAAAAATCTTGATATGACATATATTATAAATGACATTATAACCACACATATTGTCCTGATTCGTGTTCAATAAATTCTTATTTATATTTCCATAGTGATCTATCACTATATACTTAATGCTACGTTGAGATTTAAATATATGTTCATGTAAGTACCAAAAAACAATGTTCTAGTACTACTGAAATACATTACAAAAGAATGACCTTGACTTGCAATAATATTAATATGTCATAATTGATATATTTCTTGCCAATTAAACCGCATAGGTGGTTTAATGGTTAGCGCGCTCGCCTCGAGTGTGGTAGATCGTGGGTTCGATTCCCGTCGTGTAAAACCAAAGTTTATAAAATTGGTATTTGTTGCTTCTCCGCTAAGCACGCAGCATTAAGGAGAAAGAGCAAAGACTGCTTGGCTCGGAATCAGAATAATGTGTTCGCGTGGAGGGGGGGGGGGGGGGGGGNGGGGGTGGCTACATGTGTATCCGCGGACTGTTGTTTCAGTGAGCTAGCACTATAAAATTCAACTCGGCGTGTTGGTCTAGAACAAAGTGGACCTCATCATCATCTCATTGAAAACTAACTTGTTCTCGCCATGTTATAGCTGAAAAATTTGGCGTTAAGGAATCACACCACTGACCAGCTCTTCCCAAGTATAGATACACTTTGTCGTTCTACTGGTTCAAGCGGGAATATATAATGAGTAATTGTCGTATAAGGCAAATAAAGCAATATGTCAGCTGCAGCATGGCGACAACAACGTTACGCTTTGATGAGATGAGGATCAGTATATTCCGAGGAGATCGGTCAGCTACCATTTAGAATTATCAGACCTACTAACACGCATCTTGTTTTTGTCATCACCACAAAAATCATAAAGATGATTATAACAGTGGCATCATAGATATGGTTTCTATTTTATTCATAGATCAGACAGTATGATATCAGTAGTAATGCGTGAGCAGTTTTAGTCAACCTCATGCGCATCCATAATAAGACGAAACCCCCTTATATGGTAACCTCCACTAGTCATCGTGGTTCCATATGCGCACAAGAAGTCAAACTGATGTCACCTTTCTGTACCATACCCAATCTTGATATATACTGCTAATGTAAATGTTAGTATTAGTGTTGATTAAACATGTATTTGCTGTATGTTGTTATCTAACTCCTGAATTGCTTTAGCAAATTAGGATTCTGACAACTTGTGGATTGAATAACAAATTATCAGACAAATATATTTGTTATACGAGAAAATAGAGATAAATATGACCATGGTCTGATATCTTCATGACTTGCCACCGGGTTTGTAACTAGATTAACACGACACCCACTAGTGGAGCAGGAACTGCTTACCCTTCCGGAGTTCATTTCAGTTTTTTAATGGGGTTCGTGTTACTCGATATTTAGTTTTATGTGTATGTTTTGTAGATCTTTGTTTGTTCTTTTGTTCTTTTTCATTTGACCACAGTGTTGTCTGTTCCTCGATATACGGATTCTGATTATCCCTTTGCTATCCTCAAACACTTCTTAGTTAAATCCGAGCTAGATATCATCTGCTGCTGTTTGATAAGGACTGGTGTGATTTCAGGTCAGCTGGTGTTTGTATCAAAATGTTCTTTTTCTCTGTAAGAAAAGTTTGAAGATACCAAAGGGGTAATTAGAACTCGTACATCGAAGAAGGACAGACAACACAATGATCAAAAGAAACGGAGAAACTACGATCTACAAAGCATTACACAGAAAACTAAAGATCGACCAAAAAGAACCCCGCTAAAAAGCCGGGTTGAACTCCGGTGTTCCGGAAGGGTAAGCAGTTCCTGCACCACATGTGGCATTCGTCTGGTTACTCTTGTAACAAAGCCGGTGATAAGTCGTGTATGATGAAAGGATCGGATTGTGTTAACGACAAACGGAACATATCCGTGGCCATTAGTGACAGATAAACAAGTCGGTCGGCGATAGTAAAACTTTCGACTTCAACTTAACCACTAGGAACCCTTGGTTCAGTTGCATCCTTGTTAGCAGCAATCTTTTATCAAAGAAATCATGGTAAGAACCCCAAACTCTGAAATATCGGATCAACTGCAGGTACTAGAATGTTGCTATATATAAATGGAAAGTTCATAATGGGAAAATTGAAATCATCTCTTTTGTAGTAGAGTTTCGTTCTTAACCGACTCTCACTGTCAATGTCGAGGTGTATGTCAAGGTATGAAACAGACTTAGCTGTGTCTGTGGTATCCCTTATTTCAAGTTCGATGGGATAGATGCGATCAACAAAATCACCAAGCTGACAAAAACAATATTTAGTGAAAGGGCATAATCTAAATAGCGGAAGATGAAATTAAAGAATCGTGGTAGCTTCTTCTAGCTTTTCTTCAGAACACCATGTATGAAGTCTGCCTCGTACGAATAAAGAAACAAGTCAGCGAAAAGGGGAGCACAGTTAGTACCCATGGGAATGAGGACTGTCTGTTGACGAACACGTCCACCAAACATAATAAATATGTTTCTAAAAAAAAACTCAAGCATTTTGATGATATCAGTTTCAGAGAACTATTTGGTAGAAACAGACTGTTTTTGTTTACAAAATAAGATTAGTCCCTTCCTAAGACAAGGTATTTATATCTACGTTGGCCATTCTTTTTTTGTCAATGAAAGGCAATTGGACTATTATAATTCTTTTAATCTGTCTGTTTAGTTTTGAGAGGGGAATAGTTGTGTAGAGAGTAGAGAAGTCAAATGCTTAATATTATTGCAAGAGGAGAAAGAAGGGAAAACCGAAGGGGGGATAAAGAATGGACCATCCGGAGAAACTGACAACATAGGGTACACAAGACAAAGACAAACAAAGCAAAAACAATACAGAGAAACTGACAACATAGGGTACACAAGACAAAGGCAAACAAAGCAAAAACACAACACAATATATGTTGGACACCACTATACGTAAGCAATTCAAACAACGTAAATAAGACATGAGCCCTCCTACAAACAACTGGAGGTAAAACAAACCGAGCATCGTGTTTATGCGAAATCGTAACAGACATGACAACACGAACTGAGAACGTAGAGACATTTAAACGAAAAAAATGTTGGACATGGGCCCTTCTACAAACAACTGATTTTATTAGGTGAAAAGTACTAACATTATAGTTTGTATTTTGGAGGTTTTTTATTATGATTTTGGGGGTTTTAGCTTTTATTATTTATTTCATTATGAATTTTATTTGTATCTCAAAAAGAGTCAAATAATAGTAATGGGCAATATAACGAGTGAAAACCCGACTCCTGACTTGGGACAGGCACATAAAAGTGTTGCAGCATGTATTCGGAAAGTACTTTTATTCTATATAGAAAAAAACATAACATAACACATATTCTAGTAGTTAAGGTTATGGTGTTTAACGCCACTTTTAGCACTATTTCAGCTATATCGTGGTGGTCAGTTTTATTGGTAGAGGAACTCTGAGTACCCGGAGAAAACCACAGACCTTTCGCAAGTCACGGACAAACTTTTATCACATAATGATGTATCAAGTACACCTCGCCATGAACGTGAGTGGTGATATGCACTGATTGCAAAGGTAGTTGTAAATCCAACTTCCATACGATCACGATCACGACGGCCCCTACAAGTCACTGACAAAGTCTATCACATAATGTTATATTGAGTACACCTCGCATGAGCGGGGTTCGAACTCATAGCTTTAGTGGTGATATGCACTGATTGCACAGGTAGTTGTAAATCCAACTACCATACGATCACGAATACGACGGCCCCTACTAATCCAAGAACTAGGAAGCTATACATTTTAATCTATAAAAAAACATAACATAACACATATTCTAGAAGTTAGGGTTATGGTGTTTTATGCCACTCTTAGCACAGGCATTTGACCGATGGACCTTAATTTTCCCGTGTTTGACACGGGGGTACGTATTTTCAGGGCTAGTAACGATGTAGGGCCTCTATGTAATTGTGGATCCTGGGTCCACACGAATACTAGAAAAATACTCAAGGTAAGAAACAAAATTGTCCACAAACCCGGAGGTAGACTTATTTTCTGTTACGCGGCACGCGATTGGTCAATTCTTTTCCGGAAATTTGCCTTGACCAATCGCGTGCAGCGTAATAGAAAATAAGTGGTCGACCTCCTTGTTCGTTGACAATCTGTCTTGGGAACATACAATGTATAGTCGGGGGTATATATGCAAATTAGTACGAATATGAGAGTAAATCAGTGGCACAACAGCTGATGGGGGTCCACAAGGTTAGTGCATTCCATCCGTTTATTTTTCAGAAATCAGGGAAATCGACAATAATAAGAAATTTAGCAGTACGCCGCCATTTTCAGTGATTTTGTTTCTCACCTTGAGTATTTTTCTAGTATTCGTGTGGACCCAGGACCCACAATTAAATAGAGGCCCTACATCGTTACTAGCCCTGAAAATACGTACCCCCGTGTCAAACACGGGAAAATTAAGGTCCATCGGTCAAATGCCTGTGACTCTTAGCACTATTTCAGCTATATCGTGGCGGTCAGTTTTATTGGTAGAGGTACCCGGAGAAAACAACAGACCTATCGCAAGTCACTGACAAACTTTATCATATTCTAGTAGTACAAATATGTAATATACAAGACGATTTTTTTTATTGATTAGAAGTGAATAGGTCAAGGGAGTCTAATTTCTGCCTTTGTTTTATTTTATAAGAGAATGATTTGACTGACATATACTAAAATGAATTGACAGTTATGGTGAATTATTACCAATAATATCATATAAATATCCCGGAAGAATGTAATTTGTTTGTCAACTAATACTCAACATGTCTATGTTATAATATCGTTTGATATAGTAATGATATTTTTATTATGTGATATGATTTCAAAACAGATTTTTAAGGCAATGGTTATAGTAGTTATGACGTATTAATACGGTGTTATTTTTTTAGTCATATCTGGTGGTTAACTGTTGTATCAATCAGATCTTATTAGATACTATATTTAACGTTGGTCGAAATGATAATAAATAGTTTATCGTAATCTATCAAAATATATTTGCGTGTTTTTTTGTTTGTTTGTTTGGTTTTTTTATATTTACAATTTATTGTTGTCTGTGTCACACATTTATTCTTAGTTTTTTCCCCAAAAAAATGCTTCCGTCTTATATTTGCATTGTCAGCTAATTTTCAAGCTTATAGCATCGAAATGTTGAAAAAAAAATGAAGGGAAAAAAACAGATTTTTTGTTCATTAATATAATTTTTTCTTCGCTGATACTCCATTAACATTATTTTACAATTGTCAATACTTTGTGGTTTTTTTTCTATTTGACGATTGAATGGGAGTACATCTTATTTAGTTTATTACAATTACGTAAAACCTTTAACATACATCAAAAGGGAAACCGGTTTCACCTAGCCACATTTTATGTGCCTGTCCCTAGATAGGACCTGGATTTCCAACGTCGTATGCCATGGTATTTCTTATGTTCACTGGGTTGATGTGGGAGGTAATTGTTCGTTTTCCTGATATTGGTGAAATGCTTGACAACCCCTTCTTTTCAACATGATTCGGGTTCGTGTTTTATTTACGTTTGTTGTGGTTCGTTGCGTCTAGTGCTGCACAGCACAAAATGTGCTGTGTTTTTGCTTTATTTGTCTTCGTCTTGGGTACCCCATGTTTCCAGTTTCTCTGGATTGTCTATTTTTGTATTGCACCTTCGGTATCCTCTAATTTCTATTTAAACAAAGAATTGTTTATGCTTGTCCTTGATGCACGTGACAATAAGATTTATAATAAAAGAAAACATGACTAATAACATTTGATTGTTTTAGTGAATAAACATAGTACAAGACATATTTATACACATGTTTTTATTTGATCAGCTTGTAATCACGTATTGATTTATCTTAAATTACTATAAATTGCAACAAAAAAACCTAAAAAAAACTAAATTTCTAGGGAATATTGCCAGGTAAGTGCTCATGTTACATTGCTTAGCAAATCATCGCAAACAATTAGTGAGAGTATGACAGTCCAAAGAAATTCTCATTTAAGATATCACGTGGATATAATAAAAACAAAAGTAGAAACAATAACGTGTAGATAACATGTATTCACAAAGAACAGGGAACAGTCCAGTTCCTTCGTCTCATAACACTTCATCTTTTGTTGAATATACTTGTATCAGCTGGAAATTTTTACACACCTTTGAGATATATATATATATATGACCGTTATATATTGAAGAGTTTGGAGATACCAAAGGGGCTATCAGAATCCGTAAATCGAAGAAAAACAGACAACACAATGGAAAAAAAGTACAAAAGGACAAACAACGATCTACAAAACATACATATAAAACTCAAGATCGAGTAACACGAACCCCACTAAAAACAGGTGGTGAACTGAGGTACCCGGAAGAGTAAGCAGTTCCTGCTCCACTAGTGGCACCCGTCGTGTTAATCTATTACAAAACCGGTGATAAGTGACGAATGAGGAAAGGACTGGGAAGTGTTTACGGTAAGTGGAACTTATCCGTGGTCATTTGTAACACAAATATTCCATAATGTCAACCAAAGCATATATACTGTATTTTCATTGGACACTTAGCCGGGAACATCAGGGTATGTCAATTTAAAGCCAATCACGCACAATAATTTTATAGTTTGTTCAGATGCTAGACAGGGTATATAATGTCACATTCCCGGGTGTTTATTTATTCTGATACATTAAATGTACAGCCCTTTAATATTGTTAGCAACGTTAACTTTGATATTTTATTAGTCTGATTACGCATTTATTAATCGTATACTTAATAAGGTTCTTGTAGTATTTAAAACAACATATTTTATTTACTACAATTACATCATGGCCTTCAATTTTATTCGTTAGTGAATCCAGCGTACTACACAGAGATATCCTCCGTCCTGCCATATGCTGTTGATATTTTCGTAAAATATTAAATGAAAATATTATTTGCTATCCAATGATTTATTATTCTTTTCATTTATGCAATCCAATTTACTTTTAATTTATGAGTGAAAACATTGTTAAATTTGATTGAATGGAAGATGGAACATGGTACTGGCATCCATGTCTCATAACTGACGGTCTTTGTTTAAAATATATTACCGTATTTGTACTGTTAGCTGACGTCGGAATAAAACACTAATATCTTGTCAACCCATGTTAAAACTCGCCTTATCTAATGGCTTCTGTGATATAATTCTTAAATAGCTTTCATAGGGTTAAACACATTAGCAAATGAAAATTGTATTTCCTGGCTATAATACAAATGCTACCTGCATGAATTAATTAAAAGCCGCTCACACAATCAGAGTTTTCCATCAAAAACTTGGTCAAAATCTTTGTCAAAGAACTTGATGGACTGACGGACTTTGACGAAATATAAACCCATCCTATTTTTCTAAAATTAAACTTTGATGAGAATCGACCAATCAAAATATCTTTCGATTCAAGATCTATGTAAACAAAAGCACATGAGTTTGAAAAATGGCGAAAACTTCGATCGTGTAAACGGGCTTTTATATATATGGTGCTACTACTAAATTTAGTAATTGATTGTTGGTTGATTAGTGTTCAGCGGTTTATACTTAATGCATACATCGTAAAAGACCAACATTGAAAATATGCTCAAGTCATACAGAAATGAAAAGGGAAACGGAAAAAAGGCCAATGGATTTCGATAATCTTTGGACAAGTATGGAGAGTTCAGACTACAGAAATAAACTTTTGTAGCGCCTAAAATGCGCTTATTGAAATAATTTCTCAAATCGAAATCTATAAAGAGGTAATTAACATCCAAGGAGCGTAACTCTCCTAACATGACACTTGCTATGGTCAATGGTCAAGCTTTTCCTATCGACCTATGCTGTTGGTTGAACCGTGGCACCAGTACACAGCTCAAACCTAAATATAATTCAGAATTACCCTAGAATCACTGCTTGTACCAGGCCAGACAAGTGAGCGAAGGATCATGATATATGTGATAAGGGTATCGCATTTGCGCATTTCTACGATTTTTCCTTTAGATTTTTGAACTGTTCCTACACTTTGGTATTTTGTGTGTTTTTGTTTTCATTGACTAACAAAGGTTCGACTGTATTTTAATTGATTGTGGTATACTATTTACAGGAGAAACATGTTTTTGAAGACAGTCATTGTATGTGTGTTATTGATTGCTAACCTTAGCTGCCTCATAGCCACACCCTATGGTTATAATGGAGACTGGGATAATGGATGGGACGGGGACAACGGGTATGACAATGGCAACGACAATGGATGCTGTTCCTATGGTTTCAGATATTTTAGATGGTTTGGCTAGTATTTGTATTTGTGAAAGTGACATTATTCAAAGGTCAAATTTAAGATTTATTTGTCAGTGAATTAACTGTACGATTATGACCCTAACTCTATAAGACAACGTCCCACTGTATTGTCTTTAATGTGCATTCATATTTTGTTTTCTTCCAATATTAAATACAAAAAATCACAAAGGTGTGTTTTGATTCATGATTTTATAACTATGGTTTGTTTCAGTGAGTGAGCGAATGGTCGCTTTTAATACTAAGTTAAACAATATTTCAGCAATATCATGGCGAGGACAAGTTACATTTCGGTAAGGTGATGATAATGTTGTACTCTTTGTACCATATCAACACGATTACTGTTATAGTGTTAATTAACTGAAATAAAAAGCTACGAGTAGACGTTGCGCTCAACTCGGACATATTATCATTATTCAGAGCCAACCAGTCTTCACTCTTACTACCTAATGCTTCGATAAGGACCCCTGATCTACCGCACTAAAGGCTAGAACGCTAATCATTACACCACTGATGCGATTTTATCAGTGCATGTATATACCCTCTGCACAAATATCCAGTAAAATAAAAAATATTCTACCTTGTGAACTGCAAGAGGAGTTAGGCGGACAATATATGTACTTTTTATGCAAACAGGCGAATGGACGAACAGAGGGACGGAAATTGGTAAACTAATAGCCTCCCGGTTTATGGTCGAGAAGTCCTAATAACTTGATTTCAATAATAGCTTTAAACACCTACCACTATTAAATTAATTATTCCTGCAACAGTGTTGCTGAACATGAACCTTGTCAACTATGAAAAAGGTATCAAAGGGTTATATCAGAAACAGACAATACAATGGCTAAAAGAAAAAGTACAAAAGGACAAGCAATGATCTACACTGCACTACATATAGAAGTAAAGATTGAGCAACACGAACCTCACTAAAAATCAGGCGTGAACTCAGGTGCTAAGGAATGTTTAATAATGTTTGCTCCACTAGTGGCACCACTACTACGTAAATTCTACCTGCAGCAGTGCTGCTGAAAATGATTACTGTCAAGTAAAAACCACCACTCGGTAAAATCTGTTTGGAATGTGCGGTCATAAGAAATTGAGAGAAAAATTCGCAATAAAATAGGGTTGAAATTAAATATACAATATTTGAGCATTGGTTCCCATTGGCCCTCTGATATTTCGATAACGGTAAGAGCTACAATAAATCTGTTGAATTTCCTCAGCGAGAGTGGAATTGGATGGAAAAGGGACTTAACATGAAAAGGTAAGTGGCATGCAAAATTGTATATAAAAGCAAAAACCATCAAAAATTAATTGCAAAACAGAGAACACCCTTTTTGGCACATGGGGTAGGGTTCTTCTTGCTTAGATATCAGGAGGGTGAGAATCTTTCAAATGAATCCAAACATTTGTTCTACAAAGTATCATTGTGTCAAAAGCTTAGAAAGAACGGCAAACCAGAACAAATTAATGTTTACGTGCAAGGGGAAATAACTCTACCAGATTCAAAAACAACAGTTTCTCTTCGTATTTATGCCGCATTAATATAGGAGAACATTAGCACATGTTAATACCGAATGGAACAGCCGACGACGAACTGAAATACACGATAGATATATAGGTACAATGTAATGCGAAAGTTCTACATCAGAACTTAGAAGAATTAAATAAAACTACGAACATGTATATACTCTACATTTATTTTTATTTAGAATCTGTCACTGTTTACTAGGTGAACAATGAGCCTCGGGTCTTAAACAGAACTCATCGTTACTATTAGCAGGTTTCCGTTTATGAGCACTAAAATAGGAGGATAAGCTGATATATCTAGAAGACCAATCAGATTGATGGAGATCCCAGTATATTTTCCTTTCGTAATGTTTGGATTGACGAAAAGTTTTGATGATACCAAAGTGGTAATCAAAAAAGACATAGATCTTTTGTATTGTACAGGAAATACAATAAACTAAGCGAAAGTATAAAAATTGAATACATAAATGACAATAATTATTGTGTAAATTGTAGAGGAAAAGAGATCTTA
>MJUT01025190.1:480498-495841 GCA_002080005.1 Gigantidas platifrons
TCATGTTTATCATAGAAATGAGTGAGTGAATGATTGTTGTTTAACGCAGAATGAACAATCTGTCAGCAATATCATGGCCAGAACAAGTCACATTGGATGAGATGATGATGATGTCTGCTGTGTACTAGATCAAACCGCTTAGTTGAATTTTTATAGTGTAAGCTCACTGAAATAACAGTCCTCGTTTAGTGCTGTCGCTTCACTTGGACACACTATCCTGATTCCGAGCTAACCAGTCTGCTGCGTACTTGGCGGAGAAGCAACACGTGCCAATTTTATAGTCTTTGGTTTTACCCGACCGGGGCTCGAACCCACGATACACCGCACTCGAGGCGACCACGCTAACCATTACATAACCATAACCGATGCGGTTTGTATCAAACAAATATATTATCTTAAGATAATGCAGATTTGGAGAATAACATGATAAAGATAGTGCTAGATTATGTTTAATTCTATATTGCTGTTGATGTCTAGTATGTTTACACTGTGTCCAAAGTACCGTGTTCCATGTAAAATATAATAAATAAAACGAACAACAAATATTATCATACCGTCCTACGGATCCATACAACTGGTTAACCCCCCGCCCCCCTTTTTGTCTTTGAATTGCATGTACTAGGCAAGGAGACCGTGCAATCGTGAATATGTGCTCGGATTTCGATTGTGCATTTTGTTTCTACGATTTTTCTATTATAATTGAGCTCAGTGTGGTATTTGTTGTTGTTTTACATTTTATTTCTGTGATAATATCTTTCAATACTTGTGCTTATATTAGTTCCTTACTTCTAATGTTAGTCCTTCTACGCCAACTCTATCACCAAACCAGGTAAATGTCGCATTAATAAATGTCAACAAACTGAGAAAAGCTATGACATTAACAATAATAGCCACTACCAACTTAGCAGATAGTATGGCACCATTTGTGGCAGCCTCAAAAACATTTCTGTCTTTCCTAAAATATAAATGACATTAATTTTATATTGACATTGTATACATTATACGATGCAATGTATAGTTGCGCAAGTCCGCAAAGATATACATGTATGACTTCAGAATGTAATTCATTTTTTTACCGTATGTAGTCTCTGAGTGGAAGCGAATCTGTGCAGGTTTTTTTTATCGATATGCATTACAGTTGGATTTCACAAACCGGTTAAACGCAGCCACATTGACATGCCTTTCCCAAACCAAGATCAGCATTACCAATGGTACATGTAATGGGGAATTTTCCGGAGATACATAATCTGTTCTATAAAGTAATTTTCATTATAAGCGATTTCATTATTAGTTGACGTGTCTGTATAAAGCACAGCTTACGACAGTATCCGGCTTTGATAAGATACTTAATGTAAAACTTACGATTTCTCAATCTTAGAGTAATCTTTAGACGATGTTGTTGACTTGTCTAATTCAGGATAAGTCAGTTTTGATAATGCCAGTGATGCAGGAGCTGACATAACCGATGCTGTTAACAAATGATTGGCTGGTACCTACAAGTATATTGTAACTAACTGTGAATGTCTAATATAGTATGTACCAACCGTTTTTGGTATAGCCTTTATCAATCATGCTCATTTTCAAATGTGTATTCTATTATACAGCATTATTTAGTTACACTTCGTTTAATGTTGTCTCAAGCGTAACAATGCATATAATAAACGGTTTCATTGGGCCATATTTTATATACTATATGTACACGAAAGGATGTGGATGTGATAATACCTTTAGCAATTATTGAAACAAATCTATTTAAAAGCCAATATATTAACGGCTTGGTTAAGAGTTGAGGACAATCTTTGTGATATATAATCACGAAAATGCTCTGTTTGTCATGGTCACAATCCTGACTTAACATACGATTTTAAACAGAATAACATGATTGTGTCTCAATCAGAGTACATTTATTTTTTTTATATTGTTTTAAAACCTGTTAGTGTTTTTTCTCCGAAAGAGTTTTTGGCTTACACATGTGTTAACATTAACTTTACAAGTACCTGATTAAGACACTCACAGTGCGCACTAAATATCAAGATTTTTCAAAATTAAAATTGAAACCTATGAGAGACTGTTTTAAAACCATATTATCGAAAATAGCTACAAAAATCTAAAATGAAACATGCCATGCATTATCAATACATATCCCCTAGCCACATTTTGCTTGGTGGCGATTTGAACTCTAAGATGGCTGCATATGACCATCGGGATAAACACAAACTCATAAAAATGTTTTCTTTCAATGAATACAATCTCTGAATGGAAACCGATCTACTAGTAAGTAGATCAAAGTCTGATGAGTTGATAAGGCTGTCCAGGTTGAGTGTTAAGTGATATTCAGAAATCAAAGGTGAGTGGATATATAAATTAACATACAAATGTATGGAAAATTTGCTTGAATAAACTTTTATCACGTATCATGCAGTATAATAATTGTGTGGTATATTTGGTAATAAAAAGTCGGATGAGTGATACAGGCTTCTGTAAACATCATTGCTTTGAACATTGACGGAGTTATGGTGATGGTGTTTAATGCCATTTCAACAATATTTCAGTTATAACATGGTGGTCAATTTTACTGGTGAAGGACACTAGAGTACCCAGAGAAAACCACCGTCCTGCCGCAAGTCACTGGCAAACTTTACCAGATGTGGTATCGAGTACAGCTCGTCTATCGGGATTCGAACTCACAATGTAAGTGGCAATAAGCACTGATTGCATATAGGTAGTTATAAATCCAACTACCATACGAACACGACCACGACAGCCCTATAAACCCCTTCGCGTTAGATTTTAAATGATTTTGAAATTTATCAAATATATGATGATGAATATCGCCCAATGACGTTTTCTTCTACTTGTACATATACTGGCTGTCTTGAACAAGTTGAATATAATGTTAAACTTACACCTATGCTTATATAAGCTGCTAGTACACTGCCTGCTATGGTAGCAAAACCTCCAGTCATGATAGCATGTAGCTCAGAATTCGACAAATCATGAAGAAACGGGCGAAGCATTAATGGTAATTCTGTCTGCAAACAAAAAAAGAAACAAACAATTACAATTACATTGTGTATTGGTATGCATTACTTTTAAGTTGAAACAAATTATACTGTCATTCAAGTCAAACTATATTCCTCGCTTAATTCGGTTAAACAATGGACAACAAAATACATTTATCTAATTCCTGGTTAGATTGAAAAGGGAATCATGTCTGCTTGCACAAAATACGAATTAAAAAACATAGACGGCATGCTGTAATATATCTTATAATGTACGTACAACGTACTTGTTATACGAACAAATTCGTGGTACATGTAAATGCAGATTGAAGTATTACAATATTGGTCCCTTTAATTAGATATTTACAAATCACGTACGTGTGTGTTTACGACGTGAGTTTATTAAGTAAAATAACTAGTTCCTTTTGCCAAAGGGTTTGCAAAAATTGGTTCTGACATAACTACTAATCATACAAATAAAAGGTGCACTAAGTAAATTGGGGGTAAATAAGTGTAATAAAAACCGCATATTATATGTAATCAAGTATAAATTAATATAAATATATCTTGATTATTTCAAATCATATTAAATGCATGTTTTATCCGACCATCCTCTGCACGAAAAGTTGCAAGATACCCAAAAGGGTAACTAACCAGAAGCCGTAAATCGAAGAAGGACAGGCAATGCAATGGCCAAAAGAAAAAGAAACAAAATGACAAACAAAGATCTACATTATACTGTAGAAACTGTGACCTGTCTACATTGTACTGTGACCTCTGCCACAGTATATGGTGCAAGATGTGAGTTGCGTCACATAAAACGATGGAAATATAGATTCTCCTTCAGTTGCCCATGGGTTACGATATTTCTCCACTCAAGAGAGTAACATTTTTAATTTAACTCTCGAGAGTGGAGAAATATCTTAACCCACATGGGCAACTGAAGGAGAATTTGTTTATCCCATTATTTAACGAACTTTATTTCAAAAGCCATCAAACGAGTCAAATGCGGGGAAATGCACGAGGCATTTTAATCCTCTAGAGGATTACATATTTTTCCACCACTGGTTCAGCAGAGTTAAAACGCTGTAATAATGAGAGAAATTGTAATAAAGACGTAGATATCTTATTTAGTGAACACACCGCGTTTCTAATCCACACTATTTCATTACTCCTTGAAAATATCAATCTAATAAAATACCAACCATTCCTAGAAATATATTTCCGGCGGCACTGAGTGACTCGGCTGGTCTTGTGCCCATACAAAACCCAAGAAATCTTCCAACATGTTTGATAACGAATGGTATAACTCCCAGGTAATACAGGATTGAAATAACTGTTGAAATGAAAATAATTATAGGCATCACCTTAAATAAAAAAAAATAATACATTTAAATAATATACATGTTCTGGATCTAATTTTAGTATGGTTAGGTAAGGGTTATGCTTAGCTTAATGCCACTTTCAACAATATTTCAGTTTCTAGCATTAGTAACTTTTTTTTAAATCGTATATTTTCATATATAAATGTAATCAACTTTTGTTCAATAAGCTACCGAAATGAATAGGGACTTGCAAAAAGACAGGAAGCTTATAAATAAATGTGAGAAACAAAGGCATACCCAAAGATATACACAAATAAAAACCCGCATTAAATATGATTTACCTATCGAAAGCTACATTTTCATGTTGTCTTTGTTTTTACGCATAATAAATAGCATTGAAATGATATGAACAAAAGCTACAACATTGTCGGAACAATTTCAAAATCTAACCGAATAACCGTAGAAGTAGACGCCCCTCTAGCATTCAGATACATGACCCCTCTCTCCCCCCTACCACCCCCCCCCCNCACACACACACTAAATTTCCTCGCTTAGTACATGCACTTTGAATTTTAAAAAAAAGCGCCGTAAAGAAATTGATGATTGTGCAAAATGTATTTCAGTTATACTCAAAGCACATTACGTATGTAATGATATAATTTTAATGAATAATTAAAATTATGTTATTAACTTTATGCGATGGAATCATCTCGTACGTTAACTTTATGTAAATAATGCATTTTGTATGTAAATAATGACAAGGAGCTAACTGTAATAGTATCACGTGACGGCTTCAGAAAACAAACACTTTAAAGAATAAGATCAAACACACTTAAATGTCCATTAAAATCAAATTGTCATTTGCTACGTGATGTTGTGTTTTTTTATTGATACATTTACACCCCATAAATTACAGAACAAAATAAAAGATATCCAAATAAACAGGAGGGAAAAATATAATTATTATTCACGCTCCGAAACTACGGCGATATATCACGCCTAGCTCTATTCAGTTCATTTACAGAACAATGTAATTTAATGTAATTTCATGACTCGATATGTTTAATGGTAGAACAGTCAAACTTGTATTCTTATTAAAATAGAATCACGCAAGAAAAGATAGGCGGCTGCTAAAAATAGGCTTAATTAATAAGAAATGTACAGTGAAGGAAAATTAGTTACGATTACAAAATCGTAACTAATTGCTTAATAGAGGTGGTCTCTAAAGCAGGTTCAACAGTGTTATTAGCGCTTACCCCAAAAGCAAACTCATGCTCAGCAAACACTTTACCAAACACAAAAATAGAACCGGTTTGGCTGTAATGCAGAAATTCTGTTACACGGTCACCGACCCATTGAAAGGCATCATATCCCCACTGAGTCTCCAGTGCAATCAAGGCAAATATGAATTGTAAAGAAAGTCCCCAAAATACTGGATGCCAGTTTACCTACAATTTAATTATATTATTTAAACCAAAGACAACCATGTCTTATTTACGTTATTTGTGTTTGTTTGCGTATAGTGGTGTCAAAAACATATTGTGTTATGTTTTTCGTCGTATTGTGTATCTATGTTGCCAGTTTCTCTGGAGTGTTCATTTGTTATTGTCCTTTCTGTATTCTCTAACGTTTAGTTGACACCAAAACTGGTTTAACAAACAAGTACTGAATTTAATTATCAGAGTTTTAAAATGTGTCTGTCAAGTTTATGACTATGTGTTCTTCATCAATGTATCATTCTAAGGCATATTGAAATAAACTTGCCTTATATTCGTATTCATCATTGACAAATATTTAAAATAAGGTCATTGGCACTGCTTGTAATGTTCAAACCGTATAATGTTGTTAGATTCCAATATTTACCGTGTAATACATTTCATTCAATTAAAAGAAATAGGAGAAAATATGTCTATTGAATCATGAACTGTCTTACCGTTAAGCACTATAGTTCAGCGCATTTATTTTGACCCCGTGTTGCTAAATCTTTAGTTTCCTATTAAGTGCTTTTGTGGATCATTCTTTGTCTATTTGTAATTTTCCGTTTGGTCATTGTATTGTCTGTTCCTCTTTGATGTTTGATGTACGGCTTTTGAATACCATTGTGGTATCTCCAAAATTTCCGCGTTAGGCTATGTACAAGATAAATAATATGATTATGTCCTACAACAATATTGGAGCTACATTCTGGCGGATATCGTATTAGTATATTGGTGGAGGAAATCGAAGTACCCATAATTTATCGACTTCATACTGGCAAGTTGTATCGAGTGCAGCTCTCAACGGACATGATTAAACGCTCATGGTCATAGACATTGATTGATTGGGTGAGGGGCATAATTGAGACAGCAGAAGCCTCAGAGTTTTTCCATATTTTCTATTTACTTATTTATTCAGTCACGTACGATAAAATGAAGAACAGAAATCATGAGACCCGATGCAGTTTAGTTTGCGAATCAATAAAACAAAAGATCAATTTACATATCTCATGTACGGTTACACAATTAATAGACATCTTACCCTGGCTGGGTTAATTGAGGTCACATAGAAAATGACAACGTATAAAGCAACTCCCACGGCTGGTATGAGGTTCTCCGGTCGATCTATGGCTACTTTGAAAATGATGTAAAATACGATGAATAAAAATACTGCTACCTTCAATATCCTGAAATATATAACGTAACTTGACCGCTATGGAATATCTGTGTCATCTTTGACCACTGATATGTTCCACTTGTCGTAAACACATCCCGGTCCTATCCTCGTTCATGACTTATCACCGGGTTTGTAACTATATTAACACGACGGGTGTCACTAGTGGAGTAGGAACTGCTTACCCTTTCGGAGTATCTGAGTTCACCCCGCTTTTTAGGGTGTTCGTGTTACTCGATCTTTAGTTTTATATGTATGTTTTGTTGATCGTTGTTTGTCCTTTTGTGTTTTTTTCTTTTGGCCATTGTGTTGTCCGTTTTTCTTCGATTTACGGATTATCATTACCCCTTTGGTATCTTCAAACTCTTCTTAGTGTTAGCTACTATCAATTTTAATATTGCATACTAATTGTATATACGATATTATAAGAAGGCGGGTTTGAGCCCATTAAATTAGTTGATCTCCGTCACTTTTTATGGAAGTGCCTGTACTAGGCAAGGAAAGTGAGCGATGATGTATATATGTGTTAAAGATATCAATTTTTCTGTGTTTCTATGATTTTCTGATTATATTTTAAAACTGTTCTGAGTCAGAAAATATTTTCGTGCACAGGAATTATACAAAAACAACAGCGCAAATAAATTAAAAGTGCATAATGGATACGAAGCTTCCTCGATTAAATAGTATGGGAACTAACATCTACTTTTGCAATCAGTGACTATATTACTATTAAAGATGTGCCCTCCAGCATCTGGTAATGTTTGTGTGATACTATTTTATGTGATAAAGTTAGCCAATGATTGGGCCTAAAGAGGTTTGTACGGTTACTCCTCTTTCCATTATAAATATAACTGACCTCCACGATGCATTAAAATGTTGATAAAGGTAGCTACTTGTTTTAAGACACATTACCATAGCTCGAGCAATATGAATCGTCCGTTGGTAATACCATGTGCTCGGAAAGATTTAAATCGTTATTTTACCTACCATCGGATATGAAACATCACAGTTTCTGTACCAGATCTGGCACAGAATGGTGTAACTGTGTTTTGCTGCCACCTCTTAATTTGAGTCTTGAAATGATTAGAAAACCAAAATCCTATTATCATGAGCAATCCAATTATAGTACACACAAGTAACCGCCATTCGGGTTCACCACCAAATTTATAATAAAAGGAATAACCAAGATATGCCAAGAAAGCTAAAAGTAAGACTGTCTTAATGACTATTTTTATCAAATTCTTGTATGTTTTTAGACAAGAATACACAGCTGTTTGAATCCGTAGAGTGTTCCTAGAACAACAATTAAAATCTTCTTGTTGATTATCATCGTCTTCAACAATACTTTTAGTAGAGGCGTTATCTACAATTGTGCTCCCGTCTCCTATCTGTAAAGAAAGTGATATTGTAAAATGAAAGTGTGTAAAGAAGGGCATATTAAACAATTATTGACCGATATGGAATATCTGTGTCACAAATAACCACGGATATGTTCCACTTGTCGTAAACACTTCCCGGTCCTTTCCTCATTCACGACTTCTTTGTTTGTAACTAGATTAACACGACGGGTGCCACTAGCGGAGCAGGAACTGCTTACCCTTCCGGAGCACCTGAGTTCACCCCCGGTTTTTAGTGGGGTTCGTGTTACTTGATCTTTAGTTTTATATGTATGTTTTGTTGATTGTTCTTTTGTACTTTTTCTTTTGGCCATTGTGTTGTCTGTTCTTCTTCGATATACGCTTTCTAATTATCGCTTTGGTATCTTCAAACTCTTCTTGTATAAACGTACCTTATCGTTATGGTCTTTAACGCTATTTTGAACTATTTTTCAGCAATATCGTGGCGGTCAGTTTTATTGGTGGAGGAAACCGGAGTACCCGGAGAAAACCACCGACCTACCGCAAATTAATGACAAACTTTATCACATAATATTATATCGAGTACACCTCGCATGAACAGGATTCGAAATCACAACATCGGTGGTGATAGACACTGATTGCACATGTAGATTTAAATTCAGCTGCCATATATATGATCATATGATCACGACGTATTCTATATTTTAAGTAAATCAACTATTCTTCAATGTATTTCATTATTGTATTTTAAGTCCCGATCCTGTGCATAGCTATCGAGCATTTTCATTAACTTGATTAACGGGTGGTATAAGGTGCTTGGCGGTATTTCGTAATTATTTTTTCTTTCTTGTTTATGGCATTAATATAACAGTGAATTAAGTTATTTCTTGTAAATATTTCCTTTAATGTTTATATTTGAAACGATCATTGGAATGTTTAGAAATAAGTTATCAAGTATATCTACTGTATCAAATAAAATTGTTTTCAAATGTAGCAAGCGACTCAATCTTATTCACATTATTTGTTGTCTATTTAGAAAAGATAAAAAAAATATTTTCGAACGAACGAAATGATGTATAAATTAAATAAAGAGAATAGTATGGTTTATACTACGTTTACAATCAAACATATAGTCCTCTCGAAGAAAACACTGAAATAAGGTTATGATGGCCGGTACGATTTCCGCATAAAACGATTTTTCGGTTCATCTTTACCTCTAGTTATTTGTAGAAGGGTTCATGTCTTATTTACTTGATTTGTGTGTGCTTACTTATAGTGGTGTCCAGCACATATTGTGTTGTGTTTTTGTTTTGCTTGTCGTCATCTTGTGTACCCTATCTTGCCAGTTTCTCTGGATTATCTATTTTTTTAATTGACTCTCGGATATTCTCTAACGTTTATTTTCATCCTGTGTCTTGTGTACATTATCATGCCAGTTTCTCTGCATTGTCTATTGTTGATTGACTCTTGGGTATACTGTAACGTTTATTTGTTTTGCTTGTCGTCATCTTGTGTACCAGATCTTGCCAGTTTCTCTGGATTGTCTATTTCTAATTGATTCTCGGGTATACTGTAACGTTTATTTGCTTTGCTTGTCGTCATCTTGTGTACCCTATCTTGCCAGTTTCTCTGCATTGTCTATTTTTTTATTGACTCTCGGATATTCTCTAAGGTTTATTTTCATCCTGTGTCTTGTGTACATTATCTTGCCAGTTTCTCTGGATTGTCTATTTTTGATTGACTCTTGGGTATAATGGAACGTTTATTTGTTTTGCTTGTCGTCATCTTGTGTATCCTATCTTGCTCTTGCCAGTTTCTCTGGATTGTCTATTTTTTGTTATTGACTCTCGAATATTCTCTAACGTTTATTTTCATCCTGTGTCTTGTGTACATTATCTTGCCAGTTTCTCTGGATTGTCTATTTTTGATTGACCCTTGGGTATACTGTAACGTGTATTTGTTTTGCTTGTCGTCATCTTGTGCACCCTATCATGCCAGTTTCTCTGGATTGTCTATTGTTGATTGACTCTTGGGTATACTGTAACGTGTATTTGTTTTGCTTGTCGTCACCTTGTGTACCCTATCATGCCAGTTTCTCTGGATTGTCTATTGTTGATTGACTTTTGGGTATACTGTAACGTTTATTCTAATATGACGCCGTGTTATCGTCAGTTTATATAATACTCAACAACAACACTTTTAGCGCAAACGCGGTAATGTTGTCAATTCGGCTATTCCGTGTACCCTCCCGCGAAATGGTGTACGTTATACTGACCTATATTTACCGTAGAAAATTAAAATTCCGCGAAATGTTGTTGACAATTTTGGCACGTAAACAACATGGCGTCATATGAAGACTTCCAGTTTAGAACATAGAGATCCTGACATTTTTTGGGTTCGTGTACGCCTCCTTGTCGAAGTGGGATTTGTAGTATTTTCCCTTTCTTTTGAATTGATGTTCATCAATGACAACATTTAGTAATCTCAAATGACAGAAATCGTATCTAGAAATGACAGAAATCGTATTTTTGTGTTCGGGAGGGTAACAGAATAGCCAAATACATTGCTGTGTGCATAGGCGGCGTTTTGCAAGTAAATTACCGTATTTGTCCTATTAAAATCGAAATAATCCATGACAGCCATTGTGTTATATTCATTTAACCATGGGCTGGGCCTTTATAATCGTTAATTTAACCCCTCGCTATCACTCGGGATTAAATTCGATTATAAAGGCCCAGCCCATGGTTAAATGAATATAACACAATGGCTGCCATGGATTATTTCTTAATTATATACCTACTTTTTTATTTTTATTTTACTTGAATACTTGGCTTTTAACTAAATTAATTTGTCGATTAGACTTCGAGAGAGCGGGATATGATGGTGTAAGTTTATATTTGCTTGATACAGATCCCCAGGAGCAATCTAACAACAAGTTACCATCTACAATAAGTTCAGACAATTTCGAATGTTTCAAGCAAAGGGGTTTGCATTTTATTCATTTGAATGCTAGATCAGTTCTGAATAAAATACACGAACTTCAAATTATTGCAAACAAGTCTAGAGCTGCGATTATAACTATAACTGAAAGTTAGATCAATCAGTTTCAAACACCGAGGTCAATATAAACGGATATTCTTTAATACGAAAAGATCGCAATCGACATGGAGGTGGAGAATGCACATATGTCAGGGAAGATCTTGCATTTACTCCTCTACAGCTTGGTAATATGTCGGAAATTGACGAAATATCGTTTTTGGAGTTGCTTTTGCCAAAAACAAAGCCTATTATTGTTGGGACATGTTATCGTCCCCCAAAGCAATCAAATTTTATTGATCGTCTTGAGAACATTCTTAGCCAATTGCGAGCTGATTGTGAAATAATCGTAATGAGTGATTTCAACATTTGTGTAATGGATAGCAGCAGCTATCTATACCAAGCATGCAACAGAGTTAACAAACTTTTCGACTTAAAGAAGCTACAAGAGTTACCAACAAAACAAGATCTTTGCTCGATCACATTCTGTGTAACACAAGTGAAAAAAATCAGCCAGTCAGGTGTTATCAGTACTGGGCTTAGTGATCATTTCTTAACATATTGCACAAGAAAGCTTCCAAAATGTGTCTTTAATCAGCATAACAATGTGAAAATCAGATCCAGTAAAAATTATGATAAAAATGATTTTTTGGCATTACTAACTCAAGCTGATTGGAGTAAATGTTTTTATGCATGTTCTGTTAATGAGGCATGGCTGGCTTTCAGAGAAACTTTTATGACCAGACTGGATAAAGTAGCACCGATGAAAGAAATCAGAGTGAAGCAAAAAACAGAACCATGGATGAACCAAGAGATTTTAAGCAATATTCAAGAAAGAGATAACTTTTTAACAACTTTTAGAAAATCGGCTAAAGATGTAGACTACAAGGCGTATTGTAAATTACGTAATTTGGTTCAAAGACAGTGTAAGCAAGCAAAAGCTGACTATTTTAAAGATGGTATTAATGAAAATAAAGGAAATCCTAAGAAACTTTGGTCTCATTTTAAAAATCTTGGGTATCAGCAAAATAGTAAATCAGATAGTAACGTTATTCTTAAAATTGACGGCGATAATTGTTTTGATAATGTGAAAATAGCTAATCATTTTAACATGTTTTTTACCACGATTGCTTCAAAACTAGTTGAAAAACTGCCGAATTCAAAAAATATTTTTCAAGCTACATTTGACATTGTGAAAAGATTTTATTGTACAAGAAAACTAAATGATAATGAATTTGTATTAAAACATGTGACTGAAAGCTTTGTCTTTAAAGAATTGTCTAATTTAAATATTACCAAAAGTACAGGTTTAGATGGAATACCAGCTAAGTTTTTGAAAGATGCAGCTCCTTTTATAAAGATACATATTACTTTTTTGATAAATATGTCCATTTCAGAAGCAACTGTACCAAGCGATTTAAAACTGGCTAAAGTTAAACCTCTTTTTAAAAAGGGGGATCGTATAAAACCTGAGAATTATCGTCTGGTTAGTATTTTAAGTATTGTTTCTAAGATTTTAGAAAAGGCTGTATATTCACAATTTGAGTCATTTTTAATGGAAAATAATATTTTGTATGAATTTCAATCAGGCATCAGGAGCAAATTTTCTACTGATAGCTGTCTAATACATTTAACAGATTACATTAAAACAAAGACTGCTAAAGGTCTATTCACAGGAATGGTTTTACTAGATCTGCAGAAAGCTTTTGATACTGTTGATCACAAAGTGTTATGTGAAAAACTTAAGATAATTGGTGTAAAATCTGTTGAGTGGTTCTGTTCATACCTATCAAACAGACAACAGATTGTAAATATAAATAAAACAGAATCACAAGGAAATGATGTAACTTGCGGAGTTCCCCAAGGTAGTCTTTTGGGAACGCTTTTATTTTTGATATACGTCAATGATGTTGAGGTTAGCATTGATTCTGACTGTAATGTATTATTGCACGCTGACGATACAGCTATACTTTTTTCTCATACAGATCCGAAAGAAATTTCACAAAAACTGTCACTTATGTTAAATTCATGTAAAAACTGGCTTGTTGACAATAAATTATCTATACATTTAGGAAAAACCGAGAGTATTTTATTTGGACCTAAGAGAAAACTTCAAAATGTTGCTGAAAATGATTTTTTAATTGTATGTGATAATATAAAAGTTGAGAGTAAATCATGTGTGAAATATTTAGGAGTCATTTTGGACAATTTTTTATCTGGTGAACATATTGTAGATAATATTACAAAGAAGGCAAACCAGCGGCTAAAATTTTTATATAGATACAAAAACTGTTTGTCTCAGCAGGCTTGGAAAACTTTATGTACTGCATTAATTCAATGTCATTTTGATTATGCTTGTGCCTGGTGGTATGAAGGTTTATCTAAGAAACTTAAAGACAAATTGCAAGTTATACAGAACAAAGTTATAAGGTTTATATTAGATCTGCCACACAGAAAACGTATAACAGTTGATGAATTTGAAAAATTAGGATTTTTGAATATTTGCAATGGAGTAAAACAACTTCGGTTCAATCATGTTTTTAATATTTTTCATAATAAATGTCCAGAATACTTAAAACAAGGTTATACGAGAACTTTTGATACAAGAAATAATAGATCAAGTGCTTTTAATTTTTTTGTACCTAGTATAAAAGGCACTGAATCTTCTACTTTATTTTTCAATGGAATGAAAAATTGGAATGCTTTACCTGATACTATCAAAAGCATAATTGAAAACGGTAAATTTAAATTTGAAATAAAAAGGCACCTAATGAGTGAACTAAGGTCAATGTCGGAGGCAGATTTTATATTTTATTACATTTATGTCAATTATTATGTTTTCTATTGTAATTTTTATTTTTTCATACTATTATTATATTTTCATGATATTTTGATATTTTTTTGCAACTAAGGACCCAATTGGAAATAAGCTTTTCCAGCTTTCATTGGTCATCCTTGGGTTAAGGCATAAAATATCTTATATATTCAATCATATCGACTTGATTTTGTTTTTACCATGAATAAGTTTGTCATTCCTATATATGCCTTTTATCTGAATAAATATTATTATTATTAAATTGTGCACCAATGCGAACTTGCGTAACCGATAAACGGAAAGGTTCTAATTTTCAGTGTTTTAATAATCTATTCTGTTATATATTATCATATATGTCGTATTAAGTTTGCATTTATTTTGTTTATGACGAGATCAAGTTTTAATCACCCAGATTTTTAAGAATTTATACATGCGTTATCAATTAATCGTTTCGGTTTCCTGAAATAGAAATTCTGAAAAAACCCCAGATATTACTGGAATAGATACCTCTGGATCATGGATTGCTTTATTGTCATGAGCTTTGACATTTTCCTTATCTTTCTCTCTATCATTTACTTGTCCAGTAGTTTCCTCTGGTAATGATTTCATATACGTGAGTTTAACATCCATCTATAAAATAAGGTTATTTCAATTATTAATATTACTACAGACGGAATACCTCACAAGCAAGATGGGCAATTGTTCTTCGCGTCCATGGGAAAAAGGTCCAGAACCGGATCGGGTTTTAAAAAACAGAACTAGACATCCGCCACCTATCAGGTCTAAGCAATGTTCATTAATATGTCATTTATATGAGTTACCCACCGGGCATTACCCATATGCATGTATGTCTAAACCACCTCTGTGAACAACCCATATATGCATGCGCTAGTTGTAAAGGAACGAAATTAAGAGTTCCTCGCGTTTTGAGAATGTCCCGTTCGTTGAACATGCAAAGCAATCTGTAGCTATACTTATACTACTGATCAACGTAATAGTGTTCCTTCTCTCTTGAGAATATCACGTTCGTTTGACATACAAAGCAATCTGTAGCTACACTTGTACTACTGATCAAAGTAATAGTGTTCCTATTGTCCTGAGAATGTCACGTTCATTGGACATACAAAGCAATCTGTAGCTATACTTGTACTACTGATC
>MJUT01025191.1:15179-32824 GCA_002080005.1 Gigantidas platifrons
GTGTAGTGTAGTAATAACACATACATTTAGGTAAGTTTGTAACAATTAAGTGTAGTGTAGTAATAACACATACATTTAGGTAAGTTTGTAACAATTAAGTGTAGTGTAGTAATAACACATACATTTAGGTAAGTTTGTAACAATTAAGTGTAGTGTAGTAATAACACATACATTTAGGTAAGTTTGTAACAATTAAGTGTTAGGGTTATGGTGGTTAAAGCTACTTTCAACAATATTTCAGTTATATCGTGTCGGCTAAAAATCTGTACTTTACTGGTATGAAGATCAGACGCGGATTCAAACTTTTCGAAAAGGAGGGGTCAGCTATATTTTTTGTCTTAAAAGGGGGGGGGAAGGGGGCAGACCAAAATTTGGCATAAAATCCAACCTACCTTTATAAATTTATCAGATGAAGGGAAGGGGGCTATGGAAATGTGTGTAACAACAAAAAACGTTTGTAGATATTGCAGCCAAGAAACTGTAAACCAAAGGACAGACAAAACAAGGACAAATAAAACGATGAAGGACAAAGGGACAAAAAACTAAAGATTGAGCAACTGAAACCCCATAAAAACGTGGTGAACTCAGTTACTCCGGAAATGAGAGAAAAATATCAGGAGGAGATAACCTATTAACCGATGAGAGAAAAATATCAGGAGGAGATAATCTATTAACCGATGAGAGAAAAATATCAGGAGGAGATAACCTATTAACCGATGAGAGAAAAATATCAGGAGGAGATAACCTATTAACCGATGAGAGAAAAATATCAGAAGGAGATAACCTATTAACCGATGAGAGAAAAATATCAGGAGGAGATAATCTATTAACCGATGAGAGAAAAAATATCAGGAGGAGATAACCTATTAACCGATGAGAGAAAAGTATCAGGAGGAGATAACCTATTAACCGATGAGAGAAAAAATATCAGGAGGAGATAACCTATTAACCGATGAGAGAAAAGTATCAGGAGGAGATAACCTATTAACCGATCTAATACCGTCACATTTTCCTGCTTGTTTAAAACAATGACAGTATTGTTTGTCACATATTTGGTTCATGCTGGTTGTGGTTGGCTATATTGTTGACAATTGCTGTTTATCTTTTTTTTTTCCCCTTGCTACTGGGAAGGTATATACACAGGACAAAGAGGGGGTCCGCTAGATGTGCGGGACAACTCAATTAGATATCCCCTTATAATATTTTAGCAATGGGTGATTAACTGATAGTTTTTTTTTAAGTGTCTGCATTATTTTAATATGTGGAAAACATTTTATTATTTTTTATATATCATTTACATCTTACAAAGATATGTCAATCCGTGTGAGACATCTATCGTCGCTTGGCTGATACTTGTCGCGCTTGTTTCATTTTATTATTATGTTTCTATATATTTTGTGTGTGCGTGTGCGTACGTGCGTGTGTGTAACAAAACACATTTGTCATGTTTAAGACAGATCTTAATTCCACGTGACTTGCATACATTTGTCAAAACGGGCATGATTTATTTTTTCTAGATATGACAGTTTTAAGTGTAAGTTGCCTTTAGTCATTTTTACTTAAATTTTTTTGTTTGTTTGTGAATCGCAATCAGGTGTTGTTAAAATGTTTACAATTAGAGAACAAAATAAATCTATATATATATATATAGAAATAAGATTTGACAATAATATATAATACATCAGTGAAAGTCGGCATACATTTATATAGATCATATATCATTTGATCAAATTAAATACATTATACTGTACAGTTCATTTCAGTACATTACAGCGGAGAATGACATTAATTAGATATTCTAAGAATTACGAAGATATGTACTATATAAAATTCACAATTTAACAGACTATTTTTAAAATGTTTTAAAATGTTCTATTTTCCATATTCTTGGCCCAAACGTAGGATTTAATTGACCATGTTCAGTTAAATTAAAATAAACAATAACATTCTATTAAAATCTTTCAATTGTTTCAAAGAAATAAGGTGATGAAAGTTGTAAACTAAACCCTTTACATAAAATTTGATATTAAAACGATCAGAAAGAATCACAAATAATACGTTTTTAATTGATCCTAAAAAGAAACAACACTATACAATTACTGTCTTTTGATCTCAAGGTAAATGTGTGGATTTATTGACCTTTGAAAAAAATGATATTCACTGAGCCTGAAAGGGCGAAGTGAATATCATTTTTTTTCAAAAGTCAATTAATCCACACATTTACAGGATCAAAAGACAGTAATAGTTTTATTCTATATACTGAATAAGTTGATTACATTATGAAGTCTACATTTTGTATAGTGTTCAGAATTAAAATTGTAGCATTTGACTCATTCTTAAAAGGATAAAAAAAATAATACTTTTTACAATTATGTTCCATATGTAAGATTTTTTAGTAAATATTTAGAAGTAAAATTAAATAATCCAGAAATTTCCTATTTAAATCTTCTGTGTGTTTAAGAGTAGTAAGGTGGTAGGAATAGTAAATTTAAGAACTAAATCATGGAAGCCAGAATGTGTTGGGAGTTTTAACATAGATTGGCGGATATTCGTATTTTATCCCGAGCCAGAAGCGAGGGATAAAATTTACTAATATCCGCCAATCCATGTTAAAACTCAAAACACATTCTGGCTTCCATGATTTATTTCGATTCTGATATGTCTAAGAGTACAAATACGGTAGTATACTTTGATTGGAAGACGGTAATTTATACATACGCTTGCGGAAAATGTCGCACACAATTTATGTAACTCGATTAATACTGCACCCTCTATCGGCATTATTCGGGTCACAATTTATGCTGCCAATGGAAACGTCAGTCACATTCATCGGCACATGTGCTAATGAGATAATACGAAGAAATAATTCTGTTTTTTTTAACAAAGGGAAAGAGTGAGGTCATGTTAGAATATACCTTTTAAGTTACTAACGTTAGTAATGTTATATGATCAATCAGCAATGGATCACTAGACAGCTATTCTTTTTCCAAAAAGAAGCAAATACAAATATTAATTCTAAATAAACAAATTTTAGACTGACTATATAATTGCATAGTTTTCAGAATTAAAATTTTAGCATTTGATACATTCTTACAAGGCAAAATATGGTATTTGTTGTCACATATAGGAACCAACATCTTACGTTTGCAATATTTATTTTGTTGTGGATTTCACTTATATTTAAATTAGAAAGTAATGAAATATATTCTTATTATTTATATTTCTCCTTTTTTTACAAATGTGACTGTTTATTTAGCTTATTCTTGACAAAATGGGAATATTTTGTTAAGTTTGGGAAGTAAGAGCAAAACACTCTTAAATCTCTTTAAACAACTTTTTTGATAGATATAAGAAATCAAACCTATGTGTATGTAGTCATCAGTGTATTAGAGATATAATGATGCAAAGAATGCAAGTCAGTAAAGGAATTTATTAAGCGAAAATGTTCTACCTTACGTATGGGTAAAAAAAAAGTGTTAAGTATGGGACATTTCAAATTGACTTTGATATCTTAATAGTATAGTACTACATTAATTAGTGATAGTCAAAACCAAAGTTATTTATACTTAGGTACCTTGATACCATTCAAGTAAAAAGTGAGATCTTATATTTCAAGTATGTACTTTTCATGGAAATATGGCTTACGTATGTGACAGCATAGGTTTCGGAAAGTGTCTTTTCAAACTTGGAAGATATTTAAATAAAATGGCAATTTTAATGAGACTCGAAAAAATAAATAGCTCGCCAAGCCCAAAAATCACTCTTTAGTATTTATGAGTATTAGAAATCAATATATTCCGATTGACTTACAGCTTTGACATTTTGTTGCTATGGTTGGACCAATTTTACTTTACGGGTCAGAAATATGGGGCTATGAAAATATAAAAATAATTGAACAAGTCCATTTACAGTTTTGCAAACGAATACTCAAAGTTCTAACTACAACATCTAATATCATGGTGTATGGGGAACTGGGGAGGTTTCCTTTAGAAATTCAGGTGCAGATAAGAATAGTGTCATTTTGGAACAAATTATTGCAAAATGAAAAATTAAGCAATGTTAGCTCTATATATCGGTTATTGTAGAGTCTAAAAAATAATGATGCTCAAACCTTCAAATGGTTGAACCATGTTGAATCAATTTTTAATGACTCAGGTTATATTTTCCACAGCCAGGACAGTTCTGATTATACTCGCATTAAAATACTTTTTAATCAAACTCTAAAAGATCATTATACTGCAGTTTGTAACTTTACAGCATTGATAAAGGGGTCGTATAAACTTTTGCTTTATACTGGACAATGTCCTGTATAAAGCATTTAGGCCATGCCCCTTTTTGGAACTTTTGCTTTATACTGGACAATGTCCTGTATAAAGCATTTAGGCCATGTCCCTTTTTGGAACTTTTGCTTTACACTGGACAATGTCCTGTATAAAGCATTTTTTAAATTGGACCCATGACGGGGAATACGAATTTTAATTATTTTTTTATATAGAAAACAGTGAGAAAAAATATAGTATTGCAGTATAAAGACAATGTAGGTATGATGTCTTTTTATATGAGATTTATTTGTATTCGGCACGAAACAGGGGACTGATCGGCAGAGCCTCGCAGTACCCCTGTTTCTTGGACTCATCCAAATAAATCTCGTATAAAAAGACACCATACCTATATTTTCTAAATGTATTCAAAAGTGGACTTGTGAAATGATACATTCCTCAGTTTGAACAGCTAGTTTTGAACAGTTTATTGAGAAAACACTCAGACACATATAAACGTGTAACATGAGGTCAAATATAACAAAATAATGTTAATTAACATAACGGAGTAAACAAATGACAAACAAAATAGTTAATACAAACATGCTTCATAAAAGTTATGACAAATATTTTTTATACATATAATATACAAATTCATAATAACGGTGCAATTTTTCTTATAAACATAGATACTTTTGGTTTATATAATTGAGAGTTACAAATTGAGTAGACCTACACGTTTAATGTTGGATGGATTCTATAATAATTCGGTATATACTTGTTTCTTAATATTACAACAATTTCATTTCAAGTTCACATAAGAATAGAATATGGAATTCATCCCCAATCCCATTCCCACAAAAATTACATTTTCTATCTTTCATTCTAACTTCAAAACAGATTTTTCTTTTGAAAATTATTTAACTAGACTCTCTAAAAACAATAGAATATGGATAAGAAAACTGCGCACATGTAATCTAAAAATTCCAATAGAAATGGGACGATGGAAAAAATATCCCAAGAGAAAATGTTCATGTCATTTATGTAATGAAAAATTGGGGATGAATTTCATTACCTATTTGTTTGTAATTTCCCATATTTATTAAATTTAAGAAGAAAAAAACTTATTCCAAACTACTACACAACGTAGGGGCGGATCCAGGATTTCAAGTTAGGGGGCGCATTTAGAAAAGATTGGGCCGAGCGGAGCGAGTCGCGAAAATTTTGTGGGTATTTCGTGTGAAAAATCACGATTTTAGGCAAAAAAATCTTATTTTTTCCAATTTTAGGGGGGCGCGCGACGGGTGCGCCCCCACCCCCCCGGATCCGCCCCTACAACATACCCAAGTGACTTCAAAATCTGCGTAATGCATATCGCGCTGCAGATCAACAGTATAGAAGTAGAAGTAGATTTAAAATTCACAGGACTTTTATCTTTTTGTTATACAAATCTATATATCAAAATATCATGTTTTATAAGGAAACTTGTTAGCATATTATAAAATTGTATTTATTTATTCACTTATTTCAAAATAATCATGTATTGTATTTACCATGTATTGTATTTACTATGTGTTATGTCTGTTATCTGTTCATTTCGTCATTTATGTAAAATTGGTTTTATATGTTGACCTCATGTAACACATATATTGTGTCTGAGCGTTATCAAATAAAATCTTGAAATCTTGAAGACTTGAAAAGATATCAGAATTCTTTCCATTCTTGCTTGTCACAGTTCAACAAAAGAATAACTGTATATAATATAGATAAATAAGAGGATGACTCCATATAATTCCTTGTTAATCTTGTGAATAACTATTTTGTTAAAGACAATTACATACTATCATATTTGGTTAACATTTTCTCTGATAAGAATATAGATAATAACAGTGCATTGACTTGACATAAAATCGATATATGGTGAGGCTTAGAATTGGGGAAAATGCGAGGGTTTCCCGAGCATTTTCCCAGATTCGTACCGAATACGTATATCGAATTTTATGTCAAGTCAATGCACTGTTATTGTCTTTATACTGCAATCATTAGTGACATTAATGGATATTACTACCAATATTCAAATTATTTAAAAAGTTAGTTACCCCTAGAGGCCCCAACTGATTTCGAAATGTTATAAACGGTCAGTGACCGTTTATCACTTGTAAATAAACTGTCAACGCATTTTGACTGCTCAAATAGAACGATTGCAGTATAAATTATATTAAGGTGCTACATGTTATATACCAACAGAAATTAGAGAAAATTCTCTATAAGAATTTTATATTAAAGTGATATATGTTATATACCAACAGAAATTAGAGAAAATTATCTATAAGAATATTATATTAAAGTGCTACATGTTATATACCAACAGAAACTAGAGAAAATTCTCTATAAGAATATTATATTAAAGTGCTACATGTTATATACCAACAGAAACTAGAGAAAATTCTCTATAAACTGAAGCTGACCTTAACTTTGTTATTCCTAAGAGAAAAAAAGTATTACACTTTTTAACAAGAAATGTGTGCATCACAAAATACGCCCGTCCATATATAAATTATCAAACGGTATAATGGTAATGACAGCAAAATAAATAGGGTTCTTCCCCTTCCACAGGGGAATCATGTGGCCAAGTTTGGTAAGGATCCAATATACAGAACTAAAGTTATCGTGCAGAAACGATTCTGTTATCAAAAATTCTATTCATAGTAACGATGACCTTGACCTTTGACCTAATGACCCCAAAATAAATAGGGCTCTTCCCCTTCCACAGGGAAATCATGTGGCCAAGTTTGGTAAAGATCCAATATACAGAGCTAAAGTTATCGTGCGGAAACGATCCTGTTGTCAAAAATTATATTTATAGTAATAGTGACCTTGACCTTTGACTTAATGATCCCAAAATAAATAGGGTTCTTCCCCTTCCACAGACGAATCATGTGGCCAAGTTTGCTAAAGATCCAATATACAGAACTAAAGTTATCATGCGGAAACGACCCTGTTGTCAAAAATTCTATTTATAGTAGCGGTGACCTTGAACTTTGACCTAATTACCCCAAAATAAGTAGGGTTCTCCCCATTCCACAGGGAAATCATGTGGCCAAGTTTGGTAAAGATCCAATATACAGAACTAAAGTTATCGTGCGGAAACGACACTGTTGTCAAAAATTTTATTTATAGTAACGGTGACCTTGACCTTTGACCTAATGACCCCAAAATAAATAGGGTTCTTCCCCTTCCACAGGGGAATCAAGTAGCCAAGTTTGGTAAAGATCCAATATACAGAACTAAAGGTATTGTGCGGAAACCTGTGTGGACGCCCACCGCCCGCCGCCCGCTATACCCAATCACATAATACGGCCTGTCTCGAGACGGGCGTATAAAAAGGGAAACATATGAAGTGGCCACTCATTACATGCCGTTTTGGCAAATTTTTGGTATGTATGAGCCTGTATTTTCACAACACAATGGCCAAAAGAAAAAAGACAAAAGGACAAACAACGATCAACAAAAAATACACATAAACCTAAAGATCGAGTAACACGAACACCACTAAAATCGTTGCTGAACTCAGGTTCTCCGGAAGGGTAGGCATTTCCTGCTCCACTGGTGACACCCGTATGTCACCAGTAAGTAGATACGTATTGCTACTTTATTATGGTTTTTTTACTTTCAGATTGGAGACCTTAATTAAACAGCGTAAAGGAGAATTACGTCATTATACCATCATGTTATTCATCCGCCAAACGTCAGCTCTTGTCTTTATTTCAATTGTCATTAAATACCATTGTCAATCAAACGAGTCGACCGGTATTCAGGTTTGTCATTTGGACGTACAGAATAGTTTTATGCCCAGCTTATATAGTACGATTGAGACTAAAAAAATGATAACTAGAATTTATTCCGAAAGAAAAACATGTAGCGTAGACGTTAAACGTTTATTAGACCCATACAACTTTATAAACGTATCTGTCCAAGTGGGTTTCTTCAGACTGGAATGTAAAAATGATTCAAAAGTCATATTCAATATGGCCGACGAACATGTTCACCTTCAAAATATTGTTGGATATTTCGATAGTCGAAATTGTTCTTTCGAGCGTGAAAATCTTGACAGTTTTTTGTCAATTATGAATTTTCGAGTTTTAGTATTGACTGGATTTTTCTTTGATAGTTTCATTCATCATAATATTACGACGGCTTCTGCATTGGACAAGATAGTATCGTTTGGACTCTTGTCTCCTAAAAACAACACAATTCAGACTATTAATTATATATTTGGGGTCGAAAACATTCAGCAAAACATGGCCGAGATCTATATATCAAATTCTCTATCTGTTGTTAATATAACTGTTTTTAGCGACAAATTTCCTAACCTTCAAAGTTTAGAAATGACAAATTCTGACTTTGATGCAAGTTCTTTTGCCTTTTCATGGAATAATAACGAGGCATTTTTACCAAACAACCTAACAAGATCAGACTATTTACAAGATCACTATAGTAACGCCTTTCACGTAGATATACCAGGAAATATATTCAAACGTTCATTGGTTCTTAAGGAATGTAACATTTTGGATTTAAATCGTGTCTCTTTGACGGGCATCTTATATTATACAGATTTCAGCAATAATCGTATTCAACGTTTAGACCCGGAAACTTTCAGTTCCGTTACCGGATTACAGTCCGTAGTGTTAGGGGGAAATAAAATCCGCTATTTACACGATACTACATTTAACAATCAACAAAGTCTATCTTTCTTAGATTTGAGTGACAATATGTTGTCAAATTTGTCCCCAAAAACATTTTTGCCATTGAAAAAGTTAAAATACTTAGATCTATCAAACAATTTAATTTCAAATTTACCAAGTGGAATTTTCTTTAAATTCAACCAACTACAGGTTTTGCATTTAGATAACAACACGCTTCATTCTGTACAACCATTCGCTCTGCCATATTTCAGTGTTAAGCTTCACAGTATTTATTTTAATAACAACCCTCTAACCACGTTCCCAGGGTCATGTTTTTATATAAGAAGTTTGAAAAAGGTTGAATTAAGAAATACGAAAATAACATTCAATGAGGGTGATTCATTATTACATAAAATAGATTACGAGTTGCTTAGACAGAGTGTTGTCAAGTCATCGAGTGTTTCAAACCAAGACCCAATGGAAAATCCAGAAGAATTACGAACAGTAGATTTAACCGGAAGTATAGTGACTTCTTTCCGAATAAGCACCACGTTGAATCACACGCTTAAGCGTATTATGATTATACTTTTGAAACATTTCCACTTCATACTAATGAACAACCCTATTGTATGTGATTGTAATATTATTCCGTTTAACACGGCAATGAGAGAGTATATGAAAGTAGGCGTGTTGTCTGGAAATGAATATTTCTATAAGGAGTGGAAATGTAAGCATCCTCGTCAGTTTACAGGCGAGTCTTTATTACACGTAAAAGATGTAGACACATATTGTAAAATTGCAGATAGTTTTTGTCCAGACAAATGTTTGTGCTATAAGCGACACAATCAGAATGTAACTATCGTTGATTGTAACAATTCTGGAATACAGGTATTGCCAAAGATGTTACCGAAAGGAATTAAAGATTTGTGGATGAATAATAATAATATTTCAATAATGTCTTGGAGAGGTTATTTCAAAGATGTACATTGGCTTGACTTAGCAGGAAATAGACTTTCAGAAATACCAACGAATATATTCAAAGACATGCCGAATTTAAGAATTTTAAATCTCGATAATAACTTACTTTCTTATCTTCCAATAACTATTAGGAACCTTCATTTGGATTCATTCAGTCTTCAAAATAATCGTCTAAAATGTGATTGTCATGCTGTTTGGACAAAATGGTGGATACTAGAGAATATCAATATAGTAAATGATGCCAAAACGATAACATGTCTGAATGGACAAGAAGAACCAGTTATATCCGTGGCAGAAAATGATTTTGTTTGCTTGGTTTACAAGGAACCTCTCAAACTTACAATCTTAATACCTTGCCTAGCTGTGCTGGCTGTTTTAATTATTTTAATTTTATTGATATGTGTGTACAGATTCGAAATCAAAGTATTGATGTATATTTACTGTGGAATTCATCCTTTTGACAAAATACGTCGATGTGAAAAGGAACTCGTTGACTTCACTGTCGTTTATGCGATAAATAACGAAGGTTTCGTTAAATCTGGGGTTATCGCCCCTTTACAGAGGAGAGGATACGTCTTATTGGATATCCACCAGCATTTTCTTGCTGGATATTCATTTCAAGAGAACATTGCTGCAGCAGTTCAGATAAGTAAACACGTGCTTTTAATTATATCGGAAAACATGATCAACAATTCTAAACTATTGAATATTGTATGTGGCGAATGTCAAGACAAAATAAAAACATTCCGTGCCAACTTTGTAATCCTCGTATGTCATGATTTAAAGTGTCTTAAAATTCAAAATAAGGAGATCATGCGCTACATCAATAGCAATCGATGTCTTCATACCGGAAGTGCTTTATTTGTGGATAAATTGTCATATTTTCAACCACGAATAAATTCAAGCGTAGCACTTAATTTAGAAACTTTTCATTCAGTGCTGAATGACTCACGATATGTAGAAAATAATTCTCTAAATAAATACGACATTTTTTTAAGCCATGCAAGTGATGACAGTCAAAGTATATTAAATTTATTAAGTAACTTGGAAAATGAGGGATACAAGTTGTGCTTTCCGGAAAGAGATTTTGTTCCCGGATGTCCGATTTCTCAATGCATAGTTGAGGCAATTGACCAATCAACACATACCGTTCTTTTAACACGTGATTTCGCAGAAGAAGAGCGCTTTGTTTACAGAATGGCAAATGATAAGTCGTTAAGATGCAAATACAATCATTTGATAGTGATATTTTTAGATAACAATAATAAAACTGATGTTATGGACAAAGACATTGAAAAGTACATCAGTTGTTATATAACACTCCAAATGTCCAACCAGAATTGTTTACAAAATTTGAAAAGTTCGTTGGTGTGTCGTACTATTTTAAATGAAAAGGATATAAATGCGGAATTGGAATAACATTTTCGTTCTTGTTCTTAATTATTCATATTTTTTTCAGAGTTAAACATCGAATAACGATCTTGCTATCACACTATTACAGAACCAAATTGGTGGTGTAATGGTTAGCTTGCTCTCCTCCAGTGTGGTAGATTGTGGGTTTGAGCCCCGATCGGGTCAAACCAAAGGCTATACAATTGGTATTTGTTGCTTCTCTGCTAAGCACAAAGGATTAAGGAGAAAGAACAAAGATTTGTTGACTCTGAATCAGGATAATGTATCAGAGTAGGCCGACATGTCTATCCGCGGATTGTTGTTTCAGTGGTCGCTATGAAAATCCAATACAAGACGTGTTGACCTAGTACATAGCGGACCTCGTCATCATCTCATTGAAAATTAACTTTTTCTCGCCATGATATAGTTGGAAAATTGCCGAGATGGCGTTAAGCAACAATCACTCACTCACCATTACAGCACGACCGTTGAGATAACAATAAGATAAATCCTCTAACGTACAAAAGAAAAAAACAAAAGTATCTGCTGACGAATGTTTAATGTATGAACTGCGTTATAGATTTGCTGTTGAAATCCCATGGCTAGTTGGAGAACGTTTTAATAGCGATGGTCAACAATTCTACCAACAGCCACCTATCACCCCAAATCAATGACATCAAATCAAATAAGTATATCAAAGCGAATATGCTATTGGAAATGCGTGTCCGCTTAAGGACAGATACAACAATGGGATATGGTCAAACCGGTTAGTGCCTTTTCAGGAAATGGCAGCGAATGTCTAACACAATGACCAGACACCTAACTAATACCGAGTTTTTAAAGGGTCAGTGTGTTTAACTGTCCAGTATTTCCTCTACTAATAAGCCTGGATGGGAGGGTTATGGTGTTTAACGCCACTTTCAACAATATTTCTGTTATATCGTGAAGGTCAGTTTTATTGTTGGAGAAAACCGGAGGATCCGGAGAAAACCACAGACCTGTCGCAAGTCACTGACAAACTTTATCACATTATGTTGTATCGAGTAGACCTCACCATGAGCAGAATTTTGACTCACAACGTTAGTGGTGATAGGCACCGATTACACAGGTAGTTGTAAATCCAACTACCATACGACCACGACGGCCCCTCAGATATATTTGGACAATGGCAGGAAATTATGATACCCACCAATAACACAACCTCTAAGAAATTGATACCCACCAATAACACAACCTCTAACAAATTGATACCCACCAATAACACAACCTCTAACATTGATACCCACCAATAACACAACCTCTAACATTGATACCCACCAATAACACAACCTCTAACATTGATACCCACCAATAACACAACCTCTAACAAATTGATACCCACCAATAACACAACCTCTAACATTGATACCCACCAATAACACAACCTCTAACATTGATACCCACCAATAACACAACCTCTAACAAATTGATACCCACCAATAACACAACCTCTAACATTGATACTCACCAATAACACAACCTCTAACATTGATACCCACCAATAACACAACCTCTAACATTGATACCCACCAATAACCCAACCTCTAACAAATTGATACCCACCAATAACACAACCTCTAACATTGATACCCACCAATAACACAACCTCTAACAAATTGATATACACCAATAATACAACCTCTAACATTGATACCCACCAATAACACAACCTCTAACAAATTGATACCCACCAATACCCACCAAGGCTTTCATGGGCTATCCTTGGTGAGAAAGTTCTCAGCAGCTACAATTGGTGGATTGAAGTTTCAGTTAAAGATGGCAGTTTTATGTTTTATTTTTAACTTAACGAGAAATTTTTAAACACTTGTGTATGATGTTGAAATTTTTAAACCTAAATATATTTTACCTTTTACCTTTACCTAATAACACAACCTCTAACATTGATACCCACCAATAACACAACCTCTAACAAATGGTTCTTGAGAAGGAGATATTTGAAATCAGAGAGATTAATTACCTGAATTTAAGAATAAACGAACAATTTTATCAATATTAGGGACAATCCAACTTTCTGCTAACCATCGTGCCTTTCATCGTCGGTAACCCACAGCTGATCACGCTTCGATTACTCTCAACCCATCACCCGCGGGTCAACTGACATGTGATTGTTTTTAAACACTTTGATAGGTTCAGACGACTATCTTTATGGCCAATGAAATCACAGTTTTTAAATGTATCTAAATTAAGAAAGTAATTTCTTGCTAATTTTTGGGGTCTCCATTCACCTCTAATCAGGATATTAACAATATCAACGATGATTTTAATTGATAACTATTAATAACCTTTAATCAAAGAAACGTGGATTTCTCTGCCGCTTGACTCACGAAAAATGAGTGGATAGTAATCGGAGAGTGATCAGCTGTGGGTTGTCGACGATGGGTACCTTTTGGTTTGGTGGTTTCTCAGAAATTACTGACAAGTGAAAATTTTACAGAAGACAGACTTCGACACATGCATGGTGATGTCAAGTCAATACCTCATCTAGCCCCATGCAAAATTCATGCCAAGTTTAGCTTTAACTGCGTCTAAAGAGAAGATGAAGAATATGGAGTTAGGGTTCAACAATATATCAGTTATATCCTAGCGGTCAGTTAGAGTTATCTTGCTTTGTTCAACAAACTCCCCCTACCACTCTTCCGAGTCCGGGTGCACTGGGGTTTTTTTTCTGGAAAAGAAGTACGATATAAAAAGTCTATTCTAATCAGAAGCCAGGAGAGTCATCTTGGAATTCGAACCGATCTAAAAAGTGTGAACATTTCTGGTAACCTCATATGAAGTAGTTTTGAGGGGAAAAAAGGCAAAAATATCTAAGCCATTCTGGCACCTGGTGGCCATGGTCGATATCATATCACTCTGGAAGGGAAGGTAACAACACGATGAAAGGAACATTTCTGGCAAGTCTGGTGATTTCACATACAGTAGTTCTGGATAAATCAATCAGAGGCCAGTATATGATTAAATTACACAATTCCTTAGTTGATAAATCTACGCCTCCGCGAAAATGGTAGCGCATAGCTATAAATGTTAACACATGTAGTAATAGAAGTAGTGTTAATACTGCCATCAAAGTCAGTGGAGATGTATTTGTGCTCGAGTGCATGCGCTATGTGATGGTCGAGTTTTTCAAATCGGAGAGAAGAAAGAATAATTTATTGATAATAATATCTGAAGCAGAGGTTTTAGAACAGGAAAAAAACATTCACACAATCATTGTTTATCCCATTACTCATAACAAAACATGTAAAGTCAAATCAGTGTGGAAATTTCACTTATAGACAAAAACATATCTTGGCTACCGAGTCGGCCATCTTTGTTACTAGTATTTAAAGTTCAGTACAAATAGGTCATCACTGATTACTGATCGAATAATATGAATGGCTAATTAACTAGCAGGATACTAGTCCCAATACATCACTTTGTACATAAAATACTAAGTTAACATCACCCACATTGGCTACATGAACCAACATCTAATGTCTAACGCAAAACTCGTCAAATTCATCAATAAGACGACAGTCCCATCAACATCAAGGAAAAAGTACACACCTTCTTCTTTCAATTTCCGCACGCCGTCATCTTATTGACGATTATGTGCCGTGCATGCGTGGGGTAAAAAATATTCTGATAACGTTCAAATAAAGGTGATAACTTTTTACCGTGGTGCAGTGTGGTTAAAACTATGTACAGTTGACTGATAATTAGATGTGTTGTTGGAGAACAGATAGTGGTATCTGTTCTTTGAAGCTGTCAAGTGTGGGACATTGTACAGCAACAGCTGGGAGCATGTTCCACTGTACAATGGTTTTCGGATAGAAGGAGTATTTATATGAGTCTAAGCTTGTGTGGATATGTCTATATGAGTGGCTGTGTGTGTATTGTCGTGTTCTACTGTCAGTTGGTACTAGTATGTTGGTTGGATATATACCAACTAGATGATGTATAATTTTGTAGAAGAATATGAGGCGTGTTCTTGTTCTTCTCAGTTGTAATTGTGGCCATTTGAGTTCTGTAAGTATGTTCGTGACAGAGCAGGTGTTATGGAATATATTGCAGGTGTATCTGGCCGCTCTGCGTTGGACCATTTCGTGCTTACTGATGTTAGAATTGGTATGAGGGTCCCAGACACAGCTACTGTAGTATAATTTTGGTCGTATCAAAGATGTATATGCTTTCTCTTTCACTCACTTCGAATTTACTTTTAGATTACGTTTAATAAAGTTAAAATGTTTGCTTGCTGATGAACTGATGTTGTCTATGTGTTTATTCCATTTAAGATCTGATTGGATTATGACGCCTAGATATTTTGTTGAAGATTCAGTTTGGAGAGTATGTTGATGGAGTACGTATTTGTGATATAGGGTTCTTCTTAGTTGTTACGTGCATGACTGAGCATTTGTCAGGATGGAATTGCATAAGCCAGTCATTTCCCCTTTTGCTGCTGCGTCAAGATCTTCTTGCAGTTTGTATGTGTCACTTTCATCTTTAATTGTCTTGTAGATTATGCTGTCATCCGCAAATAATCTTATGATGCTGTGTTTGATATATTCATGGAAATCATTTATGAATACTAAAAAGAGGATCGGGCCTAGTACAGTGCTTTGTGGAACGCCAGAAGTTATATGTATTTTTTCAGATTTTTCACCATCCAATATGACTGTGTGTGTTCTGAGTGTAAGAAAGTCTTCTATCCAGTTCAGGGTATTGGTGTCTGCGCCATAGTATTTCAGCTTGTAAAGTAGTCTTTTGTGAGGGACTTTGTCAAAGGCCTTGGCAAAGTCCATCACAATGACATCAGTTTGTATTTTATCGTTGTTGTTTTAGCTAGTTCTTGTATAAATGATATCAGTTGTGTTTCGCACGATCTTGAGGAGCGAAAATCATGTTGCAGGTCGTAAAGGATGTTGTTGCTTTTAAGATGTTTCATGAGATTACTAGCTATGATGTGCTCCATGATTTTATAGAGTATACAGGTTAATGAGATTGGTCTGTAGTTGATTGCATTGTGTTTGTCTTCCTTTTTAAATACGTTTGCATGTTTCCAGTCGTAGGGTATTTTTCCTGTTTAGAGTGTTTTTTTAGAAAATGAGTGTTAGTGGTCTGGAGATGGTAGTGCTTAGTTCTTTCAGCACTCTGCCACATATTTCGTCTGGACCTGTTGCTTTGTGTGGGTTTATATTTTGAAGTTGTTTGGTTACCCCTGATTCACTGATTGAGATGTTATTCGTTAGAGGATAAGAAGATTTGCCTTTGTCTGGTATTTGTTCACTAGAGGTTTCTATCGAAAATGCTTTTTTGAATTGTTCATTTAGTATATCTGCTTTATCTTTGGTGTTATCAGTTAGGATGCCATCTTTTCTAAGAGCGGCAATTCCTATGTTATCATTTTTCATACTCTTGGTGTAGCTGAAGAGGTTTTTTGGTTGTTTCTTTCTGCATTCATCTGGTTCTTGATCGGGGACGTTAAAGATCATTTTTTCTATGAATTCCAAATATGCTTTTCTCATGTCTTGTTGGATAGTTTTCTTAATATGTTTATATTTTTTCATCTGAGCTTCACTGTTCTTTCTTTTCCTGTGTAGGCGTTTAGCTTTATTAAGTTTTAGTCTTAGTTGATCATCAACCCATGGGAGCTTTTTCTTTTCTGTTGTTAGTTCGTGTGGTATGTTAGTTTCCATTGAATTAAGAAGCTGTTCTTTGAATATCTTCCAGAGATTGTCAGGTGTAGCTGTTTCGCATTGTGATTTTATGTTTTCTGTGATTTTAATAATATCATTTTTCATGTTGACCCAGTTTGCTTTATTATATTTTATAGACTTTTCTAGTTGGTTTCTTCTTTCTTTTTAGTGTTAATGAACATTCGGCATAGACAATGTCATGGTCTGCATTTCCAATAGGTGGCATAGTTTCAACTTTGTTGACACTACTAGGAGAGTTTGTAAATATTAGATCAAGTGTTCGGTCAACTCTAGTAGGTTTGGTTACCATTTGTACTAAGGAATGATCATTCATTATATCTAGCAGTTGCTCATGTGATTTAATATCTGGTTTTCCAGGAGTAGTGGGTGGCATACTCCAGTTTATGTGGCCAAGGTTGAAGTCACCACCTAGGATGACGGTAGATTTTGAGTTTTTGTTAATTCTATTGATTGATGTATTTAGTTGGTCAAGTGCATATCCAGTGTCATTTAGTGGTCTGTAATAGATACCAACTATAATCTTACGTGTATTAGTCATATTGATCTCAACCCAGACTATTTCAGAGTCTGACTGA
>MJUT01025200.1:10113-21943 GCA_002080005.1 Gigantidas platifrons
TCTATACACAAACATTAAAACTATGCATCGGTTTGTAATTCTATACACAAACATTAAAACAATTCATCGTTTTGTAATTCTATACAAAAACATTAAAACAATGCATCGTTTTGTAATTCTATGCAAAAAACATTAAAACAATGCATCGTTTTGTAATTATATACAAAAACATTAAAACAATGCATCGGTTTGTAATTCTATACAAAAACATTAAAACAATGCATCGTTTTATAATTCTATAGAAAAAACATTAGAACAATGCATCGGTATGTAATTCTATACAAAAACATTAAAACAATGCATCGTTTTGTAATTCTATACAAAAAACATTAAAACAATGCATCGTTTTGTAATTCTATATACAAACATTAAAACAATGCATCGTTTTGTAATTCTATACAAAAACATTAAAACAATCCATCGGTTTGTAATTCTATACAAAAACATTAAAACAATGCATCGTTTTGTAATTCTATACAAAAACATTAAAACAATGCATCGTTTTGTAATTCTATACAAAAAACATTAAAACAATGCATCGTTTTGTAATTCTATACACAAACATTAAAACAATGCATCGGTTTGTAATTCTATACAAAAACATTAAAACAATGCATCGGTTTGTAATTCTATACACAAACATTAAAACAATGCATCGTTTTATAATTCTATAGAAAAAACATTAGAACAATGCATCGGTTTGTAATTCTATACAAAAACATTAAAACAATGCATCGTTTTGTAATTCTATACAAAAAACATTAAAACAATGCATCGTTTTGTAATTCTATATACAAACATTAAAACAATGCATCGTTTTGTAATTCTATACAAAAACATTAAAACAATGCATCGGTTTGTAATTCTATACAAAAACATTAAAACAATGCATCGTTTTGTAATTGTATACCATCAGAGGAGCCGTTGTGGTCGTGATCATTTGGTAGCTGGATTTACTGAATCCTATCAGGGAAGTAGCTACATTAATGCAATAACACACGTGCTTACACGTGAACCAAAAACGTTCTGTAGCTCATCACTGTAACCAGATAACAGCATTTTGAAGATACCAAAGAGGCAATCAGCAGCCATAAATCGAAAAAGGACAGATAATACAATGGTCAAGAAAAAAACAGGACAAAGGACAAACAATGATCTATAAAACATTTCACAGAAACCTAAATCAAGCAACACGAATCCCACTTAAAACTGGGTGCTCCTGAACTCCCCAGAAGTGTTAGCAGTACCTGTTCAATAGTGAAACCAATCATGTTACTACAGCTCTGTACAATCACTAGAGTTGTGGAATACAATCCTGCTCAAGGATCGGTTGCCAATCGTCTGTAGTTATATTAGTCAATACTAGGTTTTTTAATAACCGTTTACACCCCCTAATTTCTACTTAGCTGCCATGGCCCGCTGGCGACATTATGCTACAAAATGTGCGCCCCAACATATTATCCTGCATCCATACATGCTTACCTCTCCTCTAACTTGATCAGGACTACTAACAACTGCAGATTCTAAAACAGCAGGATGTTCTATAAGAGCACTTTCTACCTCAAATGGCCCTATTCTGTAACTAAAAGTATCATAATCGGTGAAAAGCTAGTCATTTCATACAATACAATACAAGAAACACAAAAACCCACAAATGCATTGTTGTAGAAACATTACTGTGGAAATTTTGGGAAGACATGGACAATATTTCTTTAGAAGTAGATAACACATTCATGCAGCTTCATAGAAATATATATAATTATGATTAAAGGTAAATAAATGACAGACTATCACAAGGGTTAAAATGTTCATAATGTAATAAAAAGTTAAAAATGACATTAGGTTTCAGATGAATGTTGTGTATGAGGTATTATTTGGTGTGTTGAGTTCGTGTTGTTTAAGTTGATTTTTGTATTTCCTATATTAGCCTTTATTCTGCTGACTTTGTCCTGTCATTGTTATGGTTTGCTATGTTGTATCTATTTCCAATATTTTAAACAATATTAATATTATAACTAGGACTATATTTATGGTCCACTATTACATTTACCCAGACGACAGCATCACGTCATCATCACGTCCAATGAACCAGATATAGTCGTCTTCATCCATTTTGCCTCTGTCACCTGTCAGATAAAACTCTCCTTTAAATGTAGCTTTATTTCTTTTCTCATCATCCTGACAAATAAAACGAAATTAGCTAAGATCGTTCAGTTTTATGAACCCAAATCTCCCCTCTTATATGAGTTTGTTGAGGATTCTATATTATAATATTCCCCAGTAAAGATATATCTTAAATGCTCATTATGTGAGTAGTGTAGTAGAAAGTTGTCTCCCTTTTAAACAACTTTACAGGATTATGCAAATTAACATCTTAAATATCCAAATTTAGTAGAGAGTTTCAACATTTGAATTTTTCAGATGAAAAAAAAAACTATATTTGAAAATAAAAAAAAAAGTTTAACAGTAATTTCCGACCAAGAACACAAACCTCGCATCTGTCTAAGCTCAAACCTTAAAGCATATTTTCTACGATTTCTCTATTAGGTTTAGGAACTGCTCCGACAGTGTGATATTTTATGTTTTTCAGTTTACTCAAAATTTATGATTCATTTATTAAGCACACCCTTGATCTAAGGATATGTGAATGATGCTTGTTATACACCGCATCCGTATAGGACGATACTAGAAATTGTCGTTTCTCCGATATTACTTGTTTCTTTGCTCTTTACAAAGTGAGGAGAAAACAACAAAACTAATTTAATTCCACGATCTGTTATTGAAGTACTTATAGCAAGTCACAAAAGTGAACAGTCATGTGTGTGTGTTAGGTTTTCAGTGAACGGTCATGTGTGTGTGTTAGGTTTTCAGTGAACGGTCATGTGTGTGTGTTAGATTTTCAGTGAACGGTCATGTGTGTGTGTTAGGTTTTCAGTGAACGGTCATGTGTGTGTGTTAGGTTTTCAGTGAACGGTCATGTATGGGTGTTAGATTTTCAGTGAACGGTCATGTGTGTGTGTTATGTTTTCAGTGAACGGTCATGTATGTGTGTTAGGTTTTCAGTGAACGGTCATGTATGTGTGTTAGGTTTGCAGTGAACGGTCATGTGTGTGTTTTAGGTTTTCAGTGAACGGTCATGTATGTGTGTTAGGTGTTCAGTGAACGGTCATGTATGTGTGTTAGGTTTTCAGTGAACGGTCATGTGTGTGTGTTAGGTTTTCAGTGAATGGTCATGTATGTGTGTTAGGTTTTCAGTGAACGGTTATGTATGTGTGTTAGGTTTGCAGTGAACGGTCATGTGTGTGTTCTAGGTTTTCAGTGAATGTCATGTATGTGTGTTAGGTGTTCAGTGAACGGTCATGTGTGTGTGTGTGTGTGTTAGGTTTTCAGTGAACGGTCATGTATATGTGTTAAGGTTTTCAGTGAATGGTCATGTGTGTGTTTTAGGTTTTCAGCGAACGGTCATGTATGTGTGTTAGGTATTCAGTGAACAGTCATCTGTGTGTTTTAGGTTTTTAGTGAACGGTCATGTATGTGTGTTAGGTGTTCAGTGAACGGTCATGTGTGTGTGTGTGTGTGTGTTAGGTTTTCAGTGAATGGTCATGCAAATGTGTTAAGGTTTTCAGTGAACGGTCATGTGTGTGTGTTAGGTTTGCAGTGAACGGTCATGTATGTGTGTTAGGTTTTCAGTGAACGGTCATGTGTGTGTTTTAGGTGTTCAGTGAACGGTCATGTGTGTGTGTTAGGTTTTCAGAGAACGGTCATGTATATGTGTTAAGGTTTTCAGTGAACGGTCATATATGTGTGTTAGGTGTTCAGTGAACGGTCATGTGTGTGTTTTAGGTTTTCAGTGAACGGTCATGTATGTGTGGTAGGTGTTCAGTGAACGGTCATGTGTGTGTTTTAGGTTTTCAGTGAACGGTCATGTATGTGTGTTAGGTGTTCAGTGAACAGTCATGTGTGTGTGTTAGGTTTTCAGTGAACAGTCATGTATATGTGTTAAGGTTTTCAGTGAACGGTCATGTATGTGTGGTAGGTTTTCAGTGAACGGTCATGTATGTGTGTTAGGTTTTCAGTGAACGGTCATGTGTGTGTTTTAGGTGTTCAGTGAACGGTCATGTGTGTGTGTTAGGCTTTCAGTGAACGGTCATGTGTGTGTTTTAGGCTTTCAGTGAACGGTCATGTATATGTGTTAAGGTTTTCAGTGAATGGTCATATATGTGTGTTAGGTGTTCAGTGAACGGTCATGTGTGTGTGTTAGATTTTCAGTGAACGGTCATGTGTGTGTTTTAGGTTTTCAGTGAACGGTCATATATGTGTGTTAGGTGTTCAGTGAATGGTCATGTGTGTGTGTTAGATTTTCAGTGAACGGTCATGTATATGTGTTAAGGTTTTCAGTGAATGGTCATATATGTGTGTTAGGTTTTCAGTGAACGGTCATGTGTGTGTGTTAGGTTTTCGATTTTGTCTCTGTGTCTATGATTCTATAATTAGCATTGGGATACGGATTTATATAAGTTTAATAACTTGTTTTCGGATCCCCTTAATTAATTCATATTCATTACTATTGTTGTACTATATTCATATGTATTGATTAATAAAATATGTTTATACTATAATTAGATTTTGGAACTGCTCCGACAGTGTGATATATATTTGTTTTCCTTTAATTATGCAACTATAAATATCTAAGGACAAACATCAAGTACAAAAGAGCTGTCATCATCTCAACAATGATAACTTGTTCTTGCTATAAATGTAGCTGTTTTTTTGTTTCAGTTGCATTCAACACCATCACTCGCACACTACAATTATTTACTTACAACATAATGTGAAAACAGTCCCATAGGTCGTGTAGGTTTTACACGTACACCAATTACACCCTCTGTATTTCTAGGTAATATATTTCCTTCATTATCCACGATCTGAAATTTGTAAAGAATAATATTTGAAATTATTCTACATTTCCTGATTAACCACTTTTAAATGTTTAACACACAGAAGGTCAATAAAATATATTATAACTTTTTGAATCATAAGTTCATATTTAATAACAAAATGTGTTAGAAAGCATAGTCAGAATAAATTTGAAGTCATTGCTATCATTTCTAAATATATAAAGATGTTACCTCTAGCTCTACTCCAGGTGCAGCTTTTCCCATTGACCCAGGTCTGATTTCAAGGCAAGGATACGTTCCACACAAAAATGTCTAAATAATAAGAAAAGAGTATATATACAAATGTACAGGAAGTTAGGGTGATGGTGTTTAACGCCCCTTACAATATTTCGGTTATATTGTGGTGGTCAGCTTTAATTTATTGGTGGTGGACAGTGGCGTAGCAAGGGATGAATGCGGTGTACTCACGGCGAGGGATCTGGGGGCCGCTGAAGGCCTACAGCAGATCCAGGGCAGCACCCTGGTATGGTGTCCAAGGGGGCAAACCCTCCCCCCGGAAGCTCTTGGGTTTTAAGGAAAATCTACTATAAAAGACAGCTTAAAAATGATCCAAAAACAATAATTTGTAGGCACTTTTTATGGAAAGAAACAGTTTAACTCAATATTTTGTCAGCAATAAATGATGATTTTGATAAACATTTTGTACATATGCAATTTGGAAGTCGGCGTGACAATTATTTAGCATTATTGCTATCACTGCATTTAAACATGTTTGCTAAACTATCATAGCCAAACTAGAAAAAAAAATGTTTGTTATGAATTTCAACTCAATAATCAATGTTACACATGTCGAATATTGTTTAACTAATATATTTAGGGAATCTGCAGTAATTGCACGGATAACATCATACCAAAATATAAACTTGAATCACACAATACGGTGACACTGAAAAGATTTACAGAAAGTATTGTTAATACAGAAGAGACATTTTCCTGTTTTTTAGTGATGCAAATGTGTCAATGACCTTCTGAACATCTATTGGCACTTCTTTGTGGATATGCATAAGTCCCAATGCTGATAGGCATTCTTGATGCATTGTGGTAAGCAGATAATCTGACAAATTAAACAGTTAAATAAACAGTTTTTAACACATAAAAAAAAATTGATGACCAAATGATGTGTACCCACATGCGTTTTGACGTAATTGCAGCTATGCCACTGGTGGAAACCCCGTGAAAACCTTCGATATGTCGCAAATAAGGCATTGACAAACTTTATCACATAATGTTGTATCGAGTATATCACATCTGATTGGGGTTTGAACTCACAACATTAGTGATGAGAGGCACTGATTGCACCGGTAGTTATAAATCCAACTACCATACGATCACGACCACGGCGGCCCCTCATAGAATGAGGCAAAATCTCTACCCCTAACATACATATGTAACATGAAAGATCACTTTTCTGGCTTCAATAAAAATTGTCAGGGTTAATCTAGTTTTAGGAGACAAATCTTCCCTCAATCAAAAAACTACATATTGAAGTTACTTACATAACATATTATTTTGTAATTTATAGACAATAGCTAGACCCTAGATCATACTTGACCATAGATCATACTTACAGTCTCTGTTTGTCCATACCCTTCATATAACATTAGACCAGTCCCATCTTTCCATTCTTTCAGTAGTTCTGGATTCTAATAAGTAACAAACATAATTAAGATAAACTTAAGAGCTCAGTTTTACACAGATTACATTATATATTGTAAACATGTCAAAGTTCATGTCAAGGATGACGAAAACAGGATGTTATCATACAAGTAACAAACATAACTATATTAATATAAACTTAAAGGGCAATTTGCGGTAGTGCCTACCGCCAAAATTTGAGGGCGGAGCTTATCAGTAAAAATCCCTGTTGATATGAACAGCATATTTATGAAACTGTATGTCACATACCTCAGAAATTTGAAGTTATTTTTGTAGGTTTTAGGCTGAGGAAGAATATTATTTATAATAAGACTACAAGTTTGGTAGGGAGAAACACTAGTGACCATGCCTGTCAAATATTTTGCACCAAAAGTAACTATGAAACTGTGTATTATTGATTTTTCCTCCTCGAGATGAAGGTGGCCAAAATAATGAAGAAACTGAATGTTTGCTCCGCCCACAGCTATTTATACCCACGCTTCCCCTTTAAGAGTTCGTTTTATACAGGTTACACTGTGTATTTTAAAAATGTCAAAGCTCATGTCATGGGTGAAAAAAATAAGAATGGTAACAAAAGAATATATATTGCTGTAGTAAAGTCAAGTTTGTGCTTTTTACCTGCAAAAATACAACAGTGCAGTCAGACTTGCCTTAAAGGGTACCTTTATATAGCAAACCACTGCCTATAAAGAGCAACCTCATTTTTCAAATTAATAAATAGTGCATATAATTTTAACCTGTAAATAAAGGGGAACTGATCATAATTATGCATACTATCAGATTCCCTTGAGACTCCATTATATATACAGATTTTAATGTATTATAAGACTTATGTTTTACTGACATATATATTGGTATATGATTTGCTTTGTTCTTTATAGACTATAATTCAGATCATAACAGGTTTTTTTTATTGAATATATATGTTTTTGGAAAGTTTTGTAGAAAGCCTACCACTGGTTTCAAGCTTCTATAGACAGAACATTATCTTGTAAAGTCAGTGAGTAGATTGGTGTTTAACACCAACTATGCAAATTTTCAGCTATATCATGGCGAGAACAAGTTAATTTTCAATGAAATGATGATGTCCACTTTGTACTAGACCAACACGCTTAAGTAGGATTTTTATAGTGATAGCTCACTGAAACAACAGTCCACGGATAGATATGTCACACCACTCTGACACATTGACTATCCTGATTCCGAGCCAACCAGTCTTTGCTCTTTCTCCTTAATACTGCATGCTTATATCAATTAGCAGAGAAGCAACAAATACCAATTTTATAATCTTCGGTTTGACCTGATCGAGGCTCGAACCCACGATCTACCGTACTCGTCGCGAGCATGCTAACCATTACTCCACCGATGCAGTCTCTTTAAAGTGTGTTTTTATAATTTACAGATAACTCACCACTGGTTCTCCAGCCCCAATGCACAGGAGATTATCAGGTATATTGTATTTGTGGAGCTGTTCTTTCACAAGATGTCTGTATACAGTTGGTGGGGCACACAAGTTCGTAAGCGGATATTTAGATAAAATCTGTTATATTAAGAAACTATTTTTAATACCAATCATTAAATCAATTTTAATTGTAGTGCAGTTTAAACATATTTTATTTGTCAAATATAACACACTGGGATCCTACACAAGTTTATCTAACTTATGATGACTTCTCCTAAATGTTTGGATGTCCAAATGAAATGATATAATACAAAAAAATGTATACAAACACAGAATAGTTATATACAAAAACATAGGTAGAGACTACATATGAAAAAAAAAGAAAGGACAAGAAATAATTCTGGAGATGTGTGTTGGTTCTTTGAATCATTTTAGACTCTTGTAAATCTAAAAAAAAAATGTTTAAAAGAGTTATATTTTCTTGATATGTTAGGAAAACACTTCCTTTTGTCAGTAAATCGACATAATTTTAATACTAAGTACACGTGGGTGATTGGAGGATATTATGGCCACATTAAACCATTCAACATGTTCATAAAGTATAGGTATAGACAGATAATCATATAGTAGTCTCCCAAGCAAGCTCAATTTAGATTTTATCACTAGTAATTTAAATTTATTTTGTCTATAAGCATGTGTCAGCATTTTTATTTCAAAACAAAAAATGATTTTGGGTATTTTGAGCCATTTTTTGCAGTATTTCATTTATTTCGTCAGTTTTATTTGTGGAACTTTAGTGGAAATTTTTTCTCTTGAACTCTGAGCGACCTGACATCGTAAATCTAGCTTATACAAGACATACAAGCCCAAGTGTCACTAAATACAGATATCAGTTCTCGCCATACAATGATTCACAATAGTTTCTCACAGCAAAATATTAAATTAAATAATAATATCTATATACCTCTAGCGTTCTTTTAGGGTCAAACTTTTGTGAATTATGAATAAATATGCAGGCTCCTCTAAACCAAGGTGCAAACAAACTTGTCCAGGCTGCTTTAGCCCAACCTGTGTCAGACATATTCCATATCATTCCGTTTTCGTTAATGTTGAGCATGTACCTGCAATACCAATCTAAATAATATTGTGTACCTGTGGGTTCTATATATCTCTACTTTTTGTTGAAATTAATATTAAATATTAAAGCAACATTTATTCCTTTGGTATCTTCAAACATCTCCTATATATATATATATAACGTCTGAAAAACCAGTCAACGATCAATCTTACGGGGTGTTGGATCGCTACGGTATAACGATACTATACAAGTAAAATACAATTTATAAACTGCTAAAATGGTTTGTAAAACAACACCAAGTACACAAAACAAAGTGATAAAGAATTAAACACTTCGTTGAATGACAAAATTGTCGTCCCACCGAGGGACTTTATCAATGTCTATTTAAATAATATTTAGAACCAATATGGCGTCTTAATTTAAAAAAAAAAGTTTTTGACGGTCCATGTACGGGACAAAAGAACCAGAAATTGCACATATGAAATTATATACATAAAAGAATTGAAATCCTACATATAAATTAATGAAAGTACAATAACAAGTTTCATTCTGGCAACCATGTTACCCTTAGTGTTAAGTTTGCCAGAAACATGATGTTATAATTACAGTTACTGACGCTATTTTGCCGCAATTGAATTTAACGTTCGTACTGTGTATTTAATCCATATGGTTCCAATGTTTTTAACTTTTTTATCCAGAATGCTTCTTTTACTTTTCTGTATGTTTCAGTGGCGAAAACTCTTTCAATGCCGAATACTTTTAGATCTTCCGCAGAATGACAATGTTGCGTAAAGTGATTTGCAATTGGATCGTCTGTTTTCCGTGTCCGTATTTTTGAAAAATTTAGGAGCATTCGTTGGTATAGCGTATCTCCTGTTTGTCCTATGTATATTAATTTGTTGCATTCTGTACAGTTGATACCGTAAATAACTCCCACAGTTTTACAATCAATCAATCCTTGAACGGTGTACTCGTTTCCGTCGTTGTCTTTAAATGTTCCACTCTCAATAACATGAGAACATAAAACAGTTTTTAGCACACGGGTGACAAACATTTTGTTGTTTGCAAAAAATCATATTATGTTTCTTGTGTACCAGTATGTCTTTTATATTTTTATCGCGTTTGAAAGCTACAATCGGCGGGTCAGGAAATGCTTTTTTGAGCTGGTCATTATGTCTCATTAACTAATAAAATTGATTATCTGTTTTACCTGGCAGTAATCAGGTGTCATTAACCAATAAAACTACTAATCTGTTTTACCTGGTAGTAATCATGTGTCATTTATCAATACAATTACTTATCTGATTTACCTGACAGTAATCAGGTGTCATTAACCAATGAAACTACTTATCTGTTTTACCTGACAGTAATCATGTGTCATTTACCAATAAAACTACTTATCTTTTTACCTGGCAGAAATCATGATAAAACTAATTATCTGTTTTACCTGACAGTAATCACGTGTCATTTACCAATAAAGCTACTTATCTGTTTTACCTGGCAGTAATCATGTGTCATTTACCAATAAAACTAATTACATGTATATGTTTTACCTGGTAGTAATCATGTGTCATTAATCATTTATGCAAATTATATGTCTTACCGGGTAGTTATAATAATCAAGTGTCATTAAGCACCAACTCTAATTATTTGTTTTACCTGGCACTAATCATGTGTCATTAACCATCAAAACCAAGTGTTGCTTTACCTGGCAGTAATCTTGTGTCATTAAGCATTAACAATAATTATTTATTTTACCTGGCAGTAATCATGTGCCCATAACCATAGCTACCATGAGTATGTAGCGCCATCTTTGGAGCTCCAGTAGTACCACTTGTGAAGAACAATGTCATTGGATCATTTGACTTTGATTTTATCGTCTACAAAAAAATGTTGCTTTAAACAAGTTAACATTCAAACACATATCTGTGATCATGGTAACGATGGCCATTTATCATATATCTGGGAATAATGAAAGCAATTTGTAGTCACAGGTCCAAGTTGTGCCAATAGTGGCGTGAAATCTAGGTGAGGGGCTGGGCATACTGCCTAAGTCCAACACACGAAACAGGGTATATCACAGTTAGGGGTACCGGAGTAATGAAACCCACCACAAGGAAACTTTGCAGGATTCTTTTCAAATTCTGCATAGCATATGTTTACTTACTATATCAATGTTGTGGTTACACTTTCACACGTTTATAATTGTTTCATTTTAATAGCTCTGCGAGAGATGTATACTACATGACTGATATATTGTTACTCATACATATTCGACCATTGGGAGACTTCTGTCTTTATACAGAAATATTTCAAAATGGTGGTAATTGTCCCACACAACGACAGTATATCAATTCAAGGGAGTATATTAGGTATTTCGTTTACCTTTATCATGAAAAGAACATGTAACAATATACCTTTGCCAATGAGATGATGTGATGTGTATTATTTACTAGACCAAAATGCCGAGCTTGATTTCTATTACACAAACACACTGAAACAACATATTGCAAGTGTTCAACAGAGAAGCAGTAAATACTAATTTTATAGTAATGGGTTTGGCATGACCGGAGATTGAACCCATGATCTACCTCATACAGGATAGGTGGCTAGGCATGACCGGAGATTGAACCCATGATCTACCTCATACAGGATAGGTGGCTAGGCATGACCGGAGATTGAACCCATGATCTACCTCATACAGGATAGGTGGCTAGGCATGACCGGAGATTGAAC
>MJUT01025223.1:0-16485 GCA_002080005.1 Gigantidas platifrons
AAGGAAGGTCTGTTAATTAAACAAACCCGTCATTTGCTGGCTACATTTATAAATTTGGGTTTGAAGTCGTGGTTCATTTTCGGTAATTTTTAGCATTTTGAGACCTTTGTAGGTACGGTAATGTATTCCCTATTCCGAACTTGCTGAACAAATGTGGACTTGGCGTTACCTAATTATCGTATTTAAACATCGTCAACAAAGTTGAGTTATATTATGGTCTCATTAAAAAAAATCGTGGATGTAGTTCAAATTTTATTCAGGTTCAGTGGGAGCTCCGGCCGATCCATGCTAATGAAGTACGTGTTGTACACCTGATTGATGTCAAACCAGGTTTAAATTCTACCTCTATATGTTTTTGGAACACAAGACCTCAACAAGTGATTTTGATTTTATGTGTGTGGTAGTTTTTGTTGGTTTTTTTGTGTTTTTTTTCTTGGTTGGAAAAAGGGGAGTGGTGGTATGCGAATAATAAATATTATACATTTTTAAGTGTAGTAAGTTTTCTTATCTTATTACATGGACATGTGGATAAAAATAATTGTTATTGTGATCTTGGCAAGTACAAAATGTCAGAAAAAAATATTCAATCTCAGAAAGCATACTGAAAAGAAAAATGATAGAAAAGGCCTTTAACAAGTATAAACAATTAATTCACAAATTAAAACAAACCCATAGGAAATCATACACCAAGAAATACAAACTCAAACTGGAGTCCAGACATTCAAATGTGAGTAGATTAGGATGACCACAGACCCAAATCATAACCCCATTTGATGATGATGTGGTTGACCAATGATCCCATCCATGATCACATTTTAATTTCCTCTTTTAAGATGAAGAACAACAAAATCAATTATCTCTTTCTTTGATTCTAAGTTTGTCATATGATGTTATCTCATTATATTCCATATAGGTTATAATTTTAAAATATCACAAAATAATTTAATAAAAAACAAACAAAATGATTTACTTTAGTTAAATAAAGTAAGAAACTTTAGGTAAGTTTTAACAGGTGAACAGTAAAAGTTTTTACTACAAGAGAATTCAAATAACAAAATCTAAAGCTCTTGAACTGTCTCCCAATCTAAAGCTCTTGAACTGTCTGCCTATATATCAATACTAAATTTACTTAAATAAGGGAATGCATAACCAGAGTGACATGAACTTACAAATAACCACTAGACAGAATGACTACCATTCATACACACGTATTTTAAAACACACAAAGAATAGATACCATTCATTCACAAATATTTTAAAACAAAGACAAAATTACTTGTAAAAAGCATTCACACAGAAATCTTAAAACAAAGACAGAATTACAAGCATTCACACACAGATTTTAAAACAAAGACAGAATTACTAGCATTCACACATAGATTTGAAATCAAAGGCAGATTGGAAACAAAATAGCCTTTCCATTCAAAAAATAATTCTGCAATAAATTCGTTTATTTCCTTTGCCTTTTTTATATGGTGAACTTGGTCATTTTCCTCTGTATAATTATTGATATTTTGGTATCATATTTTATCTGTAAAATCTCCAATAGTATATGAAATATATAAGCTCTTGCTTATATTTTGGGCAAATAAAGGTTAAAAGAAATGGTGTCAAATATAAAAGATCTAGCTGTAATTTAACCTAGGTTTTATTGATCTTTGAATTCAGCTTGGAAATTAAGATTAGAAATTATATCTTATATACAATTAACTTTGTCATATTGTTCTCTGTTATCCTTTTTTTTTCATTTTATATATGTTGCTATAGCATGTATGTGCCTTTTGCAAATAAAGAATTCATCCAAAGGTGTACATTATCCTGTGAAACAGAATCATAAAAATTATACCTATGTAAACATGTATATATGTACTGAACAGATTGAAACATAACTTCCTCTCCTGTATCTGACATACAAAATGAGTTAAAACTCTTATAACATGTGAGACAACAAAATATCTTTACTGAAACATCAATATCAGGGATGTCATTAATTTTTTGAGTTGTAGGAGAAAAAATAAAAGTTATAGGAGAATGAATAGACTGGCAAAGCCAATCTCCCACCTGGGTCAGCGAGATGGTATTTTCGGCAGGGGGTCTGGGGCCCCCAGAGGCTCTGGGATAAATGGTGCAAAATCCTGCATTCTAGCCATCTCCTGGCATCAAATTTGCTTCCTAAAATACTTGATTTTTTTATGGACATTTTTAGCAAACACAATTTTCAAAACGTGAAGAAGATACTTCCTCTGAGAGCCCTTCAGACACAGTTTGAACAGTAATCCAGACACTCATATAATTAAGAATAATTGAATATTCTAATATGACGGTCTATATATCGTCAACCACAGGCACTCGGCGTTCAGGGAATAAAATGTAGGGTCAATATGGAAAAAATAGTGTCACTGTTATACTATATATAACAGTGACACTATTTTTTTCCATATTGACACTACATTTTATCCATTGAACGTCGAGTGTCTGTGCGTCAACCAGTAAACTATATGTCGGTATATATCTACCCTTAGCACCTGCGCACTCAAATTATCGATTGGAAACAAAAAAACATAATTTAAAAAGTTTCTGTAATGAATAAAAGCCTACAAGGCCGTTTCCGTGAGGTCATACACAACAACTACACATTATATTATTTTGTTTACATGTATACACAAATATGCGATGAAAACGCACTCATCTGAAAAAAAAAGAAAAAAAAAGAAAAGCTAAATGCATATTAATATGTTGCTTTATTGTGGAGCCCAGTAACTGACATGATAATTTTAATTTCGTTTATGCGAAATAGTTTACGGAGCCCGTTTTCTGACATGAGAATTTTTTTATTTCGTTTATAGATATTTTTTTAACTTAGTTTATGCCAAATACTATTTCGTGTAACGTCATAAAAATATGTATCATGTCAGTTAACGGGCTCCGTGCTTTATTGTTACTCATAAAAAAGAATCAATTCTAATTAAGAAAAAAACGTCTTTTAATTTTTATAATATTAATGTTTTAAAAAGAAACCATCATAAAGAAAGATAATTAAAATGTTGGCATGCGGTGAAATATTTATCCAATTACGAATTATACCTCAAAAGACGGCATTGTCATAATTTAGCCTTAATTTATGGTACTTAAGAATGCGCTTTGCAAAGTTTTGACATTTTTTATCTTAAGACATCAGCAATGTTACATATCTGGCATGCATCTGGGATATGTACAACGAAAAAAGACCACAGGATTTACACAGACATCCTGTTCTTTGTATTTGATCTCGATCTACTTTGATTATTGTTTAAATAAAATACCTTGTCTTTTGTATGAACAATTATTTATATCCCGTTATATACACGACTATATGGTTTAAAATGAATATATTACTTGGTCTTATTATTTGTTATATTAATATATCAAGTACGCACATGTGTTTACCAAGAAGCTAATTGTATTGATTGGTAGATTAGTACAAATTGTAATTGAATTCAAAGCTATTGTCAATTAAATTACGGGATAGATATTCGTGAATCAGATCTCTGGTCGGCTAAGCATGGATGCCAGACAACTCGGCCCGTGGACAACTTGGACCAAGATATGTCGGCCCGTAAGCGCGGCCTAGTTGGCCCGTATGTTAAGACAACTCGGATCGTATCGGTGATAGCTCTTAAGAGTCCACTTACGTATGTAGACGTTTCCGACTTACGACCTTTAGTGAAACGGTCGCCAGTTCTTTAAAAGAAAGAAAGAAAAAGAAAAAATTTAAATCTCAAAACATGTACCTGTTTGTGTAATATTTACATACTTCCGACGTTCGTTTTAACACTTCTTATCCATACTTACCTAAAGCTACAAAAATAAAAAGCCGACTCGATATGATTTTCTCTTGATTTCCATCAGTAAATAAATTATTTATTTTCTCCCAACAATCTAAATAACTAATAGTCGAAAAATAAAATAATTTAAGAAGTTGGGAAATCAACAAAAATGGAAAAATTAGAGAAATTATGGGGGAAATAAATATTTGCGTTTTGGGAAGCTGATGGGTCCTTATTTGTTTATCAGTTATCAATTTGCAAAGTTCAAAGATCAAATTAATATTGGTCCTGGTTATTAGGTAATAAGTGTGAATGGTATGTGCCGATCAAATGTTATTATTTATCAGAATGGAACCAAATTTGAAATATATTGTAATGATAAAACAGAAAGCCACCATATCACCGAAAAAATGTTGAAAGTGGCGATAAACACCATAACCTGGGTAATGGACAAAGTCACTCATTATACATACTGTGACATTCCGGGGTATAATAAATGTGTAAAAAATATATTGTGACTTTTTTTCCTGTTACCGGCGGCGACAGCTGAAATTACCGGAGATTTTCGCCGGTTGCCGGCTTCTAATGACATCCCTGAATATCTGTATCAAAATTTAACTCAAATTTTAAATGTTTCAAAAAGATATCCACATTTTCTTTTTAAACTGAAATATATCTTGCAGTCCTTGAAGATGTTTCATACAAAACATTATTTTTCCTTTTTTCAAATTATCTAGGGCATTATAGTGGACATGACATAATATATCTGTGAATACTTATTCATTTTGTTCTGCATATTTACCTGAAATGGAAATGTCAAATTTCTTTCCAAATAAAAATGGATCAATATCAGTGCTGTGATCTCCTCTTTTATCACAAATAATATCAAAATGGTGTAAGACACACATTTTTTTCTGAGGGGGCAACTGACATTTTCACAGTTTCTTAAAGAAAGAAGCATGATTATAATTTTCCTCCAGTACCCTAGAAAAAATGCTTAAATTTTCTTTCACATTTCCAACAAATACAAAGAAAAATCCGACATATTTGCAAGTATTTTGTACAAACTCATAAAATTCAATATCATCCAACTTTTTCTGAATGAGATGGACATAACCTTTAGATATGTCTTCTTGATCACAATGACTATTTAAAAGGCTCAGGATTTGTGTCAGGGTGGACTTTGTGGCAGTTCGACATCTGCATACTCCTCTGTGACCACATGGGCTTGTCTTTTAGACACCATATATATAACTTTATTTAAAAAAATATGCACCTCTATCTACTTTAGGATATATATAACTTTATTTAAAAGAATATGCACCCCCACATATTATACTTATAGCATGTAGGGTGCATACATTTTTTTAGTAAAGTTATATCTAGTATGTAGGGGTGCATACTTTTTTTTAGTAAAGTTATATAGTATGTAATTGTGCATATTTTTTCAGTTAAGTTATACTGCATGTCATAAATGATATATTATTGGGTGCATATTTTTTTAAATACAAAATATAAAAATATATGTCTTAAAAATGATATAGGGGTGCATATTTTTTTTTCTAATTAAGTTATATTTCATGTCTTAAAGACAAGTACATGTACCTGCTATATTTTGCACCTGCACTGTAGTTTGTGCATGATTTTTTTTTATTTTGTTTGTATTGTCCTATCCAATGAAAAAAATATGATGTGAATCAATTGTATACTGTGGTTTTTATTGATTATACTGCTGGTTGACATTGTGGGCGTCTTGATTGACAATTTAAAGCATTTGTTTGTTTGTTTGATCATGAGGCTGCTTAAGAAATTACACAAAAAGCTTGGCTATGGAACTGGAAGTGAAGAAATCTTTCTTCATTACAATAATAAACAAGACGGTAATAAAACTTAAACAAAATCATAAACAAAAAACAGTGTACATGACCATTTACTTGATCACATCTTGCCATTCTTGAATTGTTTATGGAAATTATGGTGTAATTGTTCTAAAAAAATATATAAATAACTGAACAATTGTTAAATATGAATGTATCCAGAATCCAGATCCACTGTAGAACAAATAAAAAACATTTAAAGTGAGTTAAAGATCTTATAAAACCGTTTTCTCTAGTCGCATCTCGATGTTAACAACATAGATTTTAACCTTTCTACACACAGCCTCTCTAGCATATTTGCAATGAATTATGGGTAATTATGCATTTTTTTGCAATCTCTAATCCTTTTCATATCTATTTTTGATCATTTTATATTTAAACAACCAATAGGATGCTTAATAGTCAGTTATAATTAGACCAGGGTATTTACCCGCCATAATTTTATTTCCAAAAACATCAAAGCAATTTCCGATTTTCAAAGCCGATTATAAGATATACATTTCACAGTTAATGATCAGTACGATTCAATCATATAGTAAACATACTTAAGATACCAACAAATAAAAAAAATATGCATAGTTTATTATTTGTTCTACTTTATTTCATAAAAAAACCACACACATGTAACGTAAACAAATAAATGACGTGAAGCGCCGTGAGCGCCATCTATACCAATATTGGAGTATTCTCCCTTGAATCTGTGGACAATACGTAACATGAGTGGAGGTACGGAAATGGTGGTAAGCGCTCCCACTGTAATATACGAGTACTTCTGTGAATCTAAAACAAGTTCCGGTTACAATAAAATACGTATCAAACAGGAAAAGTACAATTCCGGATTTACCGCAAATACAAAAAAAAATAAAAAAAATTGTCAACTGCAATAAACAATTTTGGGTCGGCCCTAATTTTGGAGGGTCGGTCGGCCAACAGCAAACAAACCTGTTTTTATTGTTGGCCTTGTAGAGAAAAAAAAATATCCATTAATTTGTTTTTATTTTCTAACTTAGATCTCGTCTTCTCCAACTTTCCCATGCAAATCTATATTGGTATGTAGGTCGATGAGTTCTAAGTAACAACTGTTCAATTCGACAATATCGTCCAATCGGATCTCTCATTTTCAATGTACTATGCGTCGCCCATTGTATATTACGGAAACTTTTGATTATGTTAGAGACTAAAAGAGTTTCTAATGCTTCGTATTCACAACCTTCACAGTTTAGAGTTAATAAATCTACTTCAAATGAACCGATTCCAACACTAGCAAAAAAGTCAACTGCATTTATTACATAAATCGGCACCGATCCTTTCTTTCCAGAGAATTTTGACGTAGCACAGGCATTATTGCCTTCGACGGTTACCATTAAACTTTCATTTTTAGCACCTAATCCTAAATTATAAACAGAAACTTGAGGATTATTCTCAAATTTTTTCCGTAAAATTCCAACATATTCTGGCAGTGGTTCTAAGATCAAATATCTTGGGTTGTATATCTTGCTAAAATTTCCAGCGTCCCATCCCCAGTTACCACCGACTTCAATCATTAGTTTGTCTTCTCCGAGATATGTATGATGGTTTCTACGGATAACTTGAACCGGGCCAAAAAATTTGGACCCATTATGACTTCTATCCCTTGGACCATTTCTAATACATATTTCCGTTATTTTTTTCTCCTCAGATGTAAGATTTGTCTCCCTTGGTTCTAATTTTGCAAATGCTATAGCTGGTGCTTGTCTTGGGTCAATATTTAGGTTCTGTTTTATCTTCAAATCTTCGATATGTTTACTTATTACGGGATTTATTTCTTGTCCTGCGCGGGGAACAGAGAGTCTCTTATTTACTCCGGTTTCCACACCATCGATGACTCCAGTGGCAATCTCGGCAATAGGGGGGATCTTGCCACGACTCGATTCTTTTGAAATTTCATACGAGTCTTTTGAAATAGAAGTCATCTGATTTTGCAGCTTTGAAATTTTTTCCTCTAAAGCAATTATTTTATGGCTTTTGTCTTGTTCGACATACTTGGAACGAACCTCTTCTGCTTCCCAGCTACGAATCTGATAAATTGCAAAATACATAACAAATGTCAGTATAAACAGACCACCCATACCTTTCTTTAAATTCATGTCTTTTCTATCCTGTAAATATATATAAATTCCATGTAAATAAAAACATTAATTTTTAAACTATGATGTAGTGAGAAAGTGGAACAATAATGAGATAGTAGAACCCAGGGTTTGAAATTAGCGTTCGCCCACTCGCCATTCCGTGTGGGCCCCTCAATTTTCAAATCCGTTCGCCCACGTGGCGAGTAAATCCTAGAAATTGAAAGTACAGTTTTTAATAAAATCGCGATATTTCTTTAACTTGATATCCTGGCTGAATCAATATTTTGGGCTCTACGTATTTCTTCGTACGTTTTGCATGTGATTACCAAAAAAATCCAAAGAGTTACGATTGTTTTGTATCCTAAAATCGGCTATTCAATTTAACCTTTGCGTGCAACATTTGGCTATTCCTTCTAACAGTGTTACTTCCGGCAAATACAATTTCTTTAAGAATGACTTGTTCATAATTTGTGTATAATTTTATTTTAAACATATCTGAATAAAATGTCTTTAATAACATTTAATTGCATCAGTTATTATGGGACGAAGTCCCAACTATGGTAGAAATAGCAATTTTTTTCTATATACGAATGACTAAATTTTCATGCACCGGAAGTGACATACCGGAAGCAATACATGTACAGCCACACTGGGTTTCTGCAAAAAAATCGATGCAGTAAAAAATTGCTCTTGTAGGGGCACGAGTATCAAAGTACTAAAAACGACATTATTGTATAAATAAAATCAAGAACGAGCACAAGGATGTAGGGGGAAAAAATCATGTTGTAGCTCTCGTGAGAAGTGGAACCTGTTCAAAATATCGCGAGATAGAGCGTGAAGTAGTCCTTGACAACCATACACAAAGATGACAGACAATGTTTATAATTTTTATGATCTGTAAAACTAATGACGGCTTTTCTCGCGAATAAAGCATCGCACATGAACAACAAAATGTGCAAACAAAAGCTATGGTACAATAAAGTTTATTTACTACCGGTTATGAACCATATTCGGTAGCGGATGCGAAAACTGTCCGGAGTTTGGTCCCCGATATATTGTTTAAAAAAATGATTGGACTTTGTACCAAGTTAGGTAACACCTATTATCTCATCCATTCTAAATTTTTCCTCAAGATTGTGTTTAATCTAGAAATATTAATTAAGGAAATCAACCGTATTTTTCCCGATCGGATTTCAATTTATATTCATTTGCTAATTTCCGTTAATCAGAATATGATTTTACTGATCTTTCTGACTAGCATACTATGTCACGACAAATTAGTCTGGACAAATTATTTCCTAATCTTAACGGGAACTCTCACTTTGTGAAACGGAAAGTCGAATTTAGAAATGATTATTACAAGGACTATGACAAAGTAAAAAGGTCACGCAGTTCAGCAAATCATGTCCAACATATCAACCATAAACGCTGGCCATGGAGGAAACTGATGCAGTTAAAATAATTAAGACATTAAAGAAAGATATATACAGTAAATTAGAGAAGCATGATAGACCTGTTAATGATTTTTTCTGGTTGTGTGAAGTTGAGAAATGTGCATTGATTAAATAAATAGGTAGCTTTTTCATGACGTCACCGGATGTTCAATGACCCATAACAACCGATCGCCATTTTGTATTGAGTTGAAAACAAACAGGTAGCCACGAACGATCTAATCAGTATTCTTCATACTTTGAGCTAATTAGACGCTACAATCTAACCAATGAGTTATGATTATTACAACACGTTGGACTCTATTTACCAAAAACTGTATGACAGTAAATTTTTTTTCAGTTGAACATATTTTTTGAAAACGAATAATTTTTATGAAGTTAAGTGTGTTTAAACAGGGACTACACACATCACTGCTTTAAAGTAAAGTTCTTTAACTGATTTCCAAGACTGCTAAAAATTTAAGCTGGTTAATATTAGTTTTAATCTTTTTGTGATTTTAAAGAATTTTGTTAGTAAATTTTTTGATTGTATATAAATATGCAAGATAAATTTTTAAAGCAGTGCCTCATAGACATAAATCATAATTTATGGCTTTTTATTGTACTTGTATGTGTATATATCTGTATGTGACACTTTAATAATATGAAATTTATTTATATTCTAAATTGAATGTAGTTGATTCTAATTGGTTCTTGTGTGTTATTGTTATTATCATTTGCAACAATTAAATTATGAAATGAATAAATATATTATAAAAGATACTTTGCATATTACTCCTGAATTTATCAAGACATAATTTGCAAAGAGGATGACACGAAAGGCTCACAATGAAAAACAAACCCAACTAAAAAGAAATACAACACAAAAAGTCCATACCAATGCACTAGTAAATACATCGATTGATTGGTGTTTAGCGCTAACTTTAGCAATATTTCAGCTATATCGTGCAAACAGTTATTACACACTAGTAACAGGAAGCATGGATAGCCTTTTACAAAAGAAAAAAGAGGAGTTTATATATCAAATCCGTTATTCTGGTACAAGAAATTTGGTTTTGATGGAAAGCCCAAGCCACAAATTATTGTATTCTTAAGCACAATCCCAACTGTTCAGTAATACATGTACAGTTTGGTGGTCAGTCGGATGGAGAGACATACATACATTGTATTAAGCTAGATAATATAAAACTTGATGGGCAACACATATTAATGGAGGAAATGGAAGGAAATTGAGCAATAATACACGAGACAATAACCCTGGTTTTAAAAAAATAAACATTACAAGTGTGGATCCCTTTTGTTATTATTCTTCTGGAAGTCACTGTGACACCTTCAATAATGAGCAATTTGTTGGAGATGGCCCTATTCACAGTATATGATCAGCATTGGAGTAATAAATTTACACTAGTAGCCAACATTCAAGCCCACCAAGTATATAAAAGACTACATTGGAACTGAAGAAACATAACGAATACAGTACATGTTGTACAAGTTTAGAGTTTGCATAAATATGTATGACAAATGATGGGATATGGAGTAAATGTACATGAGACAAAATCCCAATCAATATGTGGTAAACAAAGGCAATGCAATGGAACAACGCTTTTATTGTTCTTCAACTTGAAGTCACCATGAGGCCTTCAATAATGAGGAATTTCTCATACCTCATAGTACAAGGCGGTCCCTAGCACCGGTTTAAGCAGAATGCATTGCTAGATGTCGATCAATGCTACATTCGTGTTTTCTTTTATGTATGTCCTACTAAATGGAACTATGTCCATTCATATGTATGGTAATGGGGTAAAACAGCCTTCATATGTATAACATATGTGCATGTTGCCACCAATCTCTCAGTGTTTAAACATCAATTTCCAATACATTTACAAAAAAAGTCAATACAAAGTACAAAACAGATCAGATACTGCTTCTAAATGTAAAAGTGGAGTAAATGCTGATGAAATGTGGCCTCGATGATGGATATAATTGCTGGATAACGGTGTTATGTACATGTACATACTTAGTAACTCAAATGTTAAAAAGACAAATTCCACAAGTTTTGAAAAACATTGATGAAAAAACAGTTGAATAAAACATACAGTGGTTTTATATTTTACTTATAAATGATATCTTGCAACACTAAAGGATACTTTTGTACTTTTTGGTTACGTATTAAAACATGTTAATTCTTCAAAATGAATATTTACCCAAAGACATTTTTTTTTATTTCAGTATATATAGATGTTTTATAGAAATAATTTAAAAAATAGATCAAATGGAAAGAAAACAATCATTCACATCTTCATTTTCTCATAATTTCATTTTAAAAGTAACTTTTGATTTGATGTGATTGTCATTAAAATTGACATTAATTTTATTTCCTTAGTTTTACTTTCATTTGGGGAGTGGGGGGGACAAAAAAAAATGTAAATAAATTAATAACACTGTCTTCAAACTTTGCTCTTTTGACTATTTCACCAGCCTAATGTCGAAAATTTCTTCACCAGTTAATTGAATTGTGCAGGACAAAGAAGTGTGTGTTCTGTCAGAACCTTATTTCAGACAGAAGGTCAAAACCAAATGAATATGTATTTTTTTAAATCTTAAATAATACAATTAGTTTTGTTTTTGCTCAGTTAAAATCTCCAAAAATAATTAAATTTAACATTTTAATCATTTTTTTTATATTATATAATTCTTTGGACTCACTTTGTCTATATATTCATTTGCATCTTTATATTGCCAACAAGAGATGACAGTTATGTATATTGGAATCCTATGAAGTCATACATATACCCTTTTCTTTCTATCATACATATCCTGTCCACATGTGAGATGACAGGTAAAACAGGGTGGTTGGGGCTTGTTTATTGAAGTGATGAGCGTTAAAATGCAAATTCGCACCTTCACCTTGTTGAAGTAATGACATCGTCGAAGCCACTATAGAATACCACCTACTGTCCCTCATTTCCTGGCCACCTGGACACAGGTGAGAAATATTTAAATGTTGTATATTGGAGAGATAATCGTGGACACGTAATTCACACCTTGCTACATTGCAGATAATGTTAAAATAATGTCAATAAAACATAATGTTTTGCATTAAGACAATTGAGAAATTGTAATCCATATGTATATTTATGCAATATTTTTGAATATTTCTCAGCTTAAAACACTTTTCGTAATATTTTTTTAATTTTTTTTTTAAAAACTCTTTGTTCATTCTTTAATTATAAAAACCATGAAAAAAACCACTCTGTAATCGCGTAGTTCATTACTATTTGGGAATATTTATGATCATTTATTAAGTATCTGTACCGTAACCTAGTGATTGTTTTCAACTCAGTGTAATTACCGGAAATTGTAACTAGTGACGATTAAAACGTCACCTAGCGTTTAAAAGCTCTCCTATTAAAAAAATGTAAATTGATTTTATTTCAATAAATTTCAGTGAATCGTTCACAAGGAAAATTCCTACAAACAATGTCCTGTCAACACACCCAACAGTTCATAAATTACATTAAAAACGCTCAAATCAAACACAACAAAAAAAACCACCTAAAATATGATATATACATGTAATACAGTACAAAAATGTGCCGTGGGCTCCTCAATTTTGGTGTGGGCCCCCTATTTTATTACTTTAGGGGCCCACATGGCTACTTGAAAAAAGTTAAGTTCAAACCCTGAAACCAGAGGCCTATTGTAGTACACAGAGCTCATTTCTTGACCAATTTTGCTGAAATTTCCACCTACAAAAAGCAAATAGTTTTAAAGGTTTTTTCCATAACCTTCATAAAAAAAATTTAAACATAATTTATTGTCCTTTTATCATTATTTACTTTTTAGACAATAAAATGTGTTTAAAAAAAAGAAATAATAATAAAACTGGCATACTCGCACCGTTATCCCATCATATACAAATACCTATATCTTCCTCGCTTGTATTTAAGAGGATTGTGCGTTGTAGTGGATAATAGATCCTTTGTTTTCTCAGCTTGACTATATATAGGGGCATGTTATCCACTATGTACAACGCACACTTGCCCAATCCTCTTGAATACAAGCGAGGAAGATATAGGTATTTGTTTATGGTGGGATAACGGTGGGAGTATGCCATATAACTTCGTGATTTAAGATTTCTATTAAATCACGATTTAACACAAATCTTAATTTGAAGGAAAACTACTAAATAAATTACCTGCATATTATTTTTGAACTTCAAGAATTCAAGATTGTGTTTAAATCGTTAAAACTTGAAAATCATAAAAATTTTCAAAAGATAATATGAGGATTATAACAATAAACTTAACTTTTGCAATTTCAGCAAAATTGGTGAAGTAATGACGTCTGTATAATTTTCTTTTTTAAATGGGGTTTTCCGATTTTGCCTCTAAAAAATATGTAGTGGAAGCAAAATATTGCGTGTATGTTATTTTCAGTAGATTGAATGAAGCAGAAAGATTGAGAATTGACAAAAAAACATGTTCACTTTCATTTAAAATGAAGCAGAAACATCGAGAATTGACAAAAAAAAAACATGTTCCCTTTCATTTATTAGCAAACGATACTGATACCGTATCTCAATCGTGATCGAAACTCAGTTCAAACATCGGAGCCTCTCGGGAGTTTTTATTAGCAATTGCAGCGGTGCTCGTAATTGGAGGGAAATAGTTTAACATGCACAAGAACCATGACGAATACGACAACATCGTTAAATGGCTGTCACGACCCGAAATGATTTTGAACTATTTTAAAAGTAAAAATAGGCCTACTGACAACGTATGTGTATCTCAATCTGTTCTATCAACATCTTTCTTCTGTAAATGTACTTAAGCAAACTTTGATTAGAGTTTATCATTATTATATTTTTGAAATGCTCACACAAAAAAAAATGCTTCAAAGATTTACAAAATTCACACAATTTGCTTGTAACAATTTTGGTGACAAGCAATAATTTGCTTGTGGACATAAAAGTTAATTTCTGTGCCTGAATGTATATTTAATAATCAAATATTAACTGAAATTCAAGGATCCTTACAAAACTAGAGGCTCCCAGGAGATTGTATAGCTCACCTGGGTATAATAACATCAGACAATAAAACTTGATAAAAAATAACAAATGTAGCCCTTGTCATTGCAGACCCCCTCTCCAAAATAATTTGGGCAGGGGTTCCCCATTTAATGTATGTTATTAACATTGCTATAGAAAACATAAATGTCAATAAGTCTCAAAATTTAGCTTTTGCTACTTCACATTTTGCAATAGAGTTGCTTCCCTTTGATTACTTGAGTAAACAAAAGCAGTGAAAGTGAAAAAAATGCATTTCAAGAGGAATAACTCTTCACATAGTTGTCAGACATTTTCAACTTTGTAACTTCTTTTGTAGATCTTGACATGCTGAACATTTTTTCCGTTTAAACTTGACATCTATCTCTTATAGATTTTGAAATAAAGGACGAAAAGTATTAAAATTTTGCAAATTTGATGAAAAAAAGGGCAATAACTCCAAAATGGGAAAATGGGATTTACTTCAAAATTACAGGGTATGTAGATCTTGATATGCTGCACATTTTTGCAGTTCCAACTTATCATCTATCTCATATAGTTTTTGAAATAAAAAAATGAAAAGTATTAAAATTTTGAAAATTTGATGAAACAAAGGCAATAACTCCAAGATGGGTCATTAGGTTTTCTTCACAATTTTAGAGTAGGTAGATCTTGACATGCTGAACATTTTTGCAGTTTCAACTTAATATCTATCTGTTATAGTTTTTGAAATAAAGAGCAAAAAGTATTAAAATTTTGAAAATTTGATGAAAAAAGGGCAATAACTCCAAGATGGGTAATCAGATTTTCTGCAAAATTGCAGGATTTGTAGATCTTATAATGCTGAACATGTTTGCAATTAAAACTTATCATCTATTTCTTATAGTTTTTGAAATAAAAAACGAAAAGTATTACAATTTTGAAAATTTGATGAAAAAAAGGGCAATAACCCCAAGATGGGTACTCACATTTTTTTAGAGTTGCAGGGTATGTAGATCTTGATATCCTTCACATTTTTTCAGTTTCAACTTATTATCTATCTCTTAAAGTTTTTGAAATAAACAGCGAAAAGTATTAAAATTTTGAAAATTTGATGAACAAAGGGCAATAACTCCAAGATGAGTAATCAGATTTTCTTCAAAATTGCAGGATTTGTAGATCTTATCATGTTGAAGATGTTTGTTATTCCAACTTATCATCTATCTCTTATAGTTTTTGAAATAAAGAGCGAAAAGTATTAAAATTTTGAAAATTTGATGAAACCAGAGGCTCCCAGGAGCCTGTAATCGCTCACCTGGATCAAAACTGCTTTCAATAACAACGCAACTGCACTGTGGTGCGCCATCTTGGTGGGAGAGTGTGACTGCAGGACATCATTTGGAAAAGAACCATCGAATAACTATCCCATCAAAGTTTGGTTCTAATTGAGCTACTGGTTCCAGACAAGATGGTTTTTATGTGAATTTCCCATAGGGTCCTATGTTAAACTAAGTTCAGCTGTGCAGCCATCTTGGTCAGAGGGCGGGACCACCAGACACAATTTTGGAAGAGGACCATCCAATACATATTTTATCAAAGTTTGGTTCCAATTGAGCAACTGATTCCAGACAAGAAGATTTGTATGTGAATTTCCCATAGGGTCCTATGTTAAGCTAAGTTCGGCTGTGGGGACCATCTTGGTCGATTAATCTTGACATACTGAACATGTTTGCAGTTTAAACTTAACATCCATCTCTTATAGTTTTTGAAATATAAGACGAAGAGCAATTAAATTTTTAAAATTTTATGGAAAAAAGGGCAATAACTCCAAAATGGGTAATGGGATTTACCTCAAAATTGCAGGTAATTCCCAACTTGATTCTAAACTTATACACTTTTAACATTTTATTATTTGAGTTATTTCCCTTACAGAGGACAACATGGTTCCCGTTCAATGCAAAAGCAATAGAAAGGATTAAGAATTTGAGTATAATTTTCAGAAAATTTATAGATAATTGAACCTTGTAAAACTAGAGCTGTGAGTGACCTCACTGAGTGATACCACCCGCTTGCAATTTAGTAGGAGTTGCGCTGACAAGGTACATGCCCCTCCCCCTTTTCGCGAAAGTATAAGTTGAATTATCTGCCCTTTTAAATTTTGGACAGCAACCATATTCCTTCATGCACATCTGCAGGTAGTGTACTACAAGTGTGTAA
>MJUT01025237.1:5075-30734 GCA_002080005.1 Gigantidas platifrons
GACTTTATAATTACAAGTGAAAACCTAAATACTTCATCTCATTCAAAAATTCCTGAAAAATCCATATTACAGCCCCCATATAATACGGCACACATTATTACACCCCCGATGTAATACGGGTCAGGTTATTACACCCCCTGGAGATATGACTTGTTACATTTCGAATTTATGACATATGCAAAATTAAACATATCTTGAGTAAGTACATGATAAAATTGACTATTGTTTCTCTATTATGTCTTATGATGACCTTGTGTAGTATCGGTGGTTAAGGTCATCGACTCTCTTTAATATCACTAATATATTATATATATGACAACTTTTGTAACATTGTAGCGTTCTTTATGATAACGCTATTCGTCCAGTTATACGTGAGGATTGGCATTTACACTCATTTGGGAAGCATTTCCATGACCCAATCATTTCACCAAGGTTTGGGGCTATAAAACTAGTTTAATCCCAGCATGTTTAAAATGAAGTACATGTACACGAAAGTGGGTGGTCATGTCAGGGCCGCCAAGAGCATTTTTGGGCCCCAGGGCAAAAGGAAGCTTTCTACTTGTTTATTTATCTGAACCCTTAATTATTACTAATGGACCCCGGGGCGCCGATACGGCTAACCCCCAGCCCCCCAGTGGGGCTGGGTCATGTAATTGTATGCTAGGGCTACCGATTTTGCCATTTCCTACGATTTTCCTATTGGATATTAAAACCGTTCCGATAGTGTGATATTTTACCCTCATACATTGTATTAACAACGACTGTAATTAACTCGTGCGTTATTAGATGAGAAATATAAACATGAAAATGGAATAATTTTGTTTCCATGACTCTGCTTTATTAATTAAAATGTTCATTTTTGTAATATAAAAACAACGCATTCGAATAAATGTTGATAATAAAAAAATCAAATAATTGAAATACATATGTAAACACATACAAATCCTAATTATATATGATGTCATACAATTTTAAATAGGGTGTGAAATTTATATACATTTGATATATGTTATGTTGTATTAATATTGATAAGGGTTCTGTGTCATCACCCGCGGGACAACCGACAGACACATGGGAGGGATCTTCTTAATCATGGTCGCCGGTATCACACACATGATCACCCTTCTGTTACTCTCTACTCTTCACCCGCGGGACAACTGGCAGATACATGGGAGGGATCTTTTTAATCATGGTCGCCGGTATCACACAACTGATCACCCTTCTATTACTCTCTACTCATCACTCATGGATCAACTGGCAGATAGATCCTCGTAGTCATGTGATCGTTTTAGAACACTTTGATATGTCTGGACCACAGTCTTTATAGCTAATCAAATCACAGCTTTAAATGTATCTAAAGTTAGAAGTGAATAACTTGCAAATGTTGGAAGTCCCCATTTCTCTGCATAGCCTTTTTACCACAAGTAAGGAAATTAACAATATCAACGAGGATTTTAATATGTAACTATTAATAGCCCTTTTTCAACGAAACAATGAATTTTCTGCCAGTGGAACCCAAGCGTATGGGAGATGAGTGAAGACCTATATATGTTTAGATTTAGGAGCTTATGGTGTTTAACGCCACTTTAAACCATATTTCAGTTATATAGCGCGGTCAGTTTTATTGGTGTACACCGGAAAAAACCACCGACCTGTCACTGACAAATTGTATCACATAATGTTGTATCTAGTACACTTCGTCATGATCGGGATTCAAACCCACAACGTTAGTGGTGATAGGCACTTGTGATAGAAAAGGATTGTTTACCAAACGCTGCTTGATTATCTTAATTATCACTGCCAGATTTCCCTATAGGCTCGATAGGCTGATGCCTAGGGCCTCAAAATTTAGGGGGGCTCCGGCCAAGGTCTATAATATTCTAAAACTGTTATTGGACTTTCACACCAATTCTGTCATAGCGCACAGTACTTTCTAAACAACCCTTCAGTAATGTTCCTTGCACAGTTGTACTTCATTTCAGAATATTGCAGAATTTTAAACACCTTCATCTTCGCCTTTATTGAAATTAATTAAACACACTTCCATCTTCCTGCAGTCGTGAATGTGGGGAATTGGGAGGGGCCTCACAAGTGGATTGGCCTAGGTACTCTCTTTATCTAAATCCGGCACTGCTAATTATATTAAAACATATCTGAGATGATATGATTGTCAAAAAGGTATTCATAATCAACACTCCCAGTCTTTTAAAAATGTGTTTCACTCTTATCTTGGTGATCTTTTATCGCAATTGTTTAGTTACCAAGTACATTATAGGTTTCAACAGCTTTGTTTGTGCATAGTATTTTTAAAAATATTGTATTACTAATCTCGTATCTGTCGTATAAAAATTAAAATGATAAAGATAAATGGAAATTATAAGGCACAATACAAGGAAACTCACAATAGTGAAAGAGCACCAGCAAAAAAAAAATCCCAAAAAACCCTAAAAAAACGTAGATATCAAATTTAGAGCACGCAACGCGTTTCTGAAATAACCTTCATCAGGTAAAATATTATAAGCCAAATACTTTAAAAGTCTTTGGGAGCAAGTAAACATAGGGGCCTAAACAGAATAGCCAAATAGGTTAAGGTCACCTATGCCTGTGAGACGAGAACATTAGTTTTAACAATAGTTACATTATTTATGAACTGTAAATTTCAAAAATAGATAATATACCGTACCAGTGCCGAAACACTGAGTTCTGAGCGGATGCTATTGTCGGGAACTAATAGTCTACCAGCTAATTTATCGACTCAGCAATATCATGGCGAGAACAAGTTAATGTTCAATGATAGGATGATGAGGTCCGCTTTGTACTAGACCAACATGCTTAGTTTGATTTGTTTTATTGTGTTAGCTTACTGAAACAAGAGTCCGAGGATAGATATGTCGTCCCACTGGGACACATTATCCCGATTCCGAAAGAAACATAATTTTTCTTTCTTCTAAATGCTGCGTGCGAAGAAGCAACAGATACCAATATAATAGTCTTTGGTTTGACCCGATCATTTTAAATGGTACATACACTGATGCCTGTGCATATTTGGTTTGATTGGAAGAAAAAAATGTTCGCTAATTTAAGCGATCATAAGCATAGTAGACGAGTGTTTATGGCTTGCTGTATCTCTTTCTGTAGTGTATCACTATCATCATTTATATTATTTGAAGGAAACTCTTTTAAGGTGGTACCTAACACTACAGGGAGGTAACTCTATTCTACCGTACCGGGATCAGTGAAGTGTTTTAAAAGTTCGCTTCAATTTCAAGCGTTTAGCTGACACAGACTACAATGTTTACAAAACGGACGCTGTGCTGATGGGACCTAATGATTGTTTTACATATTTTAGTGTCTCTAATAAATAGTATTAAAATTTACTGATAATATCTGGTATAAAAAATTATAACGATGGGTAGAGATAGGTGTCGCCGTGGTTACTTTATGGCAAACAAGACAAAAACCACCGATCTTCATTTTTCAAAAAAAATAAATAGTGAACAGAACCATGTACACATAATCTGCTTGATATTGGTTCAGAAATAACAATAGACGAAAATGATATGCATGTCAGCAATGGATGGAACGAGGGTAGACGCGTTGTGGAATTAGATGCTAGATGTAATGACAAGGGGGATGTACTGCTGCCGGTGTAACTTGTCATTACATTTATCCAATACAGTTGGTGAGAGGTAAAAAAAAAAGGTCATCAACTACAATACAATTGAGATTTTAGTTCGCACCTTTTTTTATACAAAAATATAATAATCTCAGTGTCTACATTTTACCCCAAATACTCTGTCAACTATGGTTCCAAAAAGGGAGGGGCATTTTACACTAGCATGTAGCTTAGCCCAGAGTTCTATGGTACTGGGGTAGTTATAGCCTTTGCTTAATTAAGCACAAACTTGTATGTAGGAAGAAAGCAAAAAAAATTATCAGATGAACTCCCCGAAAAATACAATGAAAATCTGTTCAACGTATTTTTAAGAATCAAAGGGAGATTACTTTGGTACCGTGGTAGTCACTTGGTATTCCAGTACATTCTATTATTACTTTCAACTTCACTCATTAAATGTAATATAATGGAATAAGTTACTATTTATATACATATAAGATGGTCATATTATTAGGAGATAAAGATAGTTATTCAGCTATAATGCACTCATATGGACTTAAAATGGTGTTTTTTGGAAAATAGGGGGATGACAAAGTATGTCGGTTGTCCTGTTGGTCGGTTGAAAAATTCTGAAACTTAGACAATGTTACCTAGCATTGATCTTCAAATTACATAAGGATTTTAGAAGGAAATGAACGACACAATTTGTAGATATCATTGTTTTCTTTAAAAAATAAAAGGTTTTTAGGATTTTTTTTTCTGGGGGAGTAGGGGGAGCATTTCTTGACCTAAGAGACTGCCCTGCTTTTCCTACATTGGACATTATGCAAATTATTAAATTAAATGTAATATAATGGAATTAGTCAATGTTCATATGAGATAGTCACATTATAAGGAGATAAAGATAGAGTTATCCAGCAAAATGCACTCAATGGTGCTTTTTGTAAAAAGGGGAGGTGTGAAAAAGTTCGCCGGTTCTCTGTTTCGGTTGGTTGAAAAATTCTGAAACTTAAACAGTGTTACCTAGAATTGTACTTTATATTGCACCAGGTTTTTTTTGAAAAATTAAACGACACAATTTTTCTATAATTATGACTACTTCAAAAAAAAAAAAAAATTGCCGTTGTATTTTACGGCATTTCTTGGTAAAATATTCTATTTTTTATCTAAAAAAATTGCTAATTCGTATTAATTAGCTGGAACTGGTATCACACTTTCAAAATAAGCTTAACTATTTAGTAAATTATTGCTTTTACTTCCCATAAAAGGGAAAATCAAGCATTAACTAGCGTTCTTGTCATCTACGGCTATACCTTCGGTTTAAGGAGGGGTTTAAAATGGAAGTGTGTAGAATCCCTTGGTTAATATCTTTTGCTTTTTTAATATTTGTTAGGTAATATCATAATGTTTCACATACAAAAAAATCTAAAAAATTAAACGACAGAAAAATTTTGGGGTCACCTTAAGTTTCATTTGTTATAGTCATCTTCAAAAATGTCTTTTTATATCCAATAATATGGCTAATGTTATTGTGGATTTATAGATTAATACATGGCCTTTTTCATATTGCCCTTGTTATCAGTCCGAGACCTTGATATCGACCCAAGGGCAGATAACATGTTATTGTCCTCGTAAAATGTTATTGCCCTGGTGGGGGGGGGGGCAAATAACACGCCGCAAATTATGTTTTATTACACTTGCAAATTTGGCGTTATTTTAATAAAATATGTGATAAATAACCTTAATATGGAGTGTGTGAGTAAGTAATTGTTGCTTAGCGTCAACTGAACAATATGTGCAGCTATAGTATAGCGAGAAGAAGTGGCATTGGACGAGAAGATGATAATGTCCGCTTTGTACTAGACTAACACGATTAGTGGGATTTATATAGTCGTACCTCAATGACACAATAGTCCGAGTGAAGCGATATGTCTATTCGCGGACAGTTGTGACAGTAGTTAGCATCCTCGTCTCGCGTGCAGTAGAACTGTTGTTCGAGCCCCGGTCTGGTCAATCCAAAGACGGTAAAATTGGTATATTTTGCTTCCCCGCTAAGCACGCTACATTAAGAGGAAAGATCAATGACTTGTTGTCTCGGAATCAGGATAATGTGTCCCTATAGAGTGATATGTCTATTCGCGGATTGTTATTTCATTGCGCTAGCACTATACAAATCCAGTTAAGCTTTTTCTAATATAAAGCGGATATCATGTGTTGGTCTAGTACATCTTCATAACCTCACCTAATGTAATTTGTTCTCGCCGTGATATAGCTGCAAAATTGCATATTTGGCGTTAAACAAAAATCACTCACTCACCTGAGTGGACATTGTTACATATTAGAACCGAACTCACAACTTTACTGATGGTATGTAACTTTGGTTACATCTAAATCAGCGACCGATTTCCAGATACTATGTAGAAAGTATCAATAACTAATAATACTACTTAATTGTATATTATTGTATTTTATAGATAGACTACTATATGTAATGAAGGTTTTAGCAGCAGCAGTGTTGCTTGTGTTTTCCGCCACAGTATGTAAGTATACTTATTATACAGAAAGGAGAACCTTTAAATACAATAATTCACATATGCTGTTAACTTTAGCATACAAGCATAAACTATGCACAAGGGAGACACTACTGCATACAGGTAGTTGCTCAAACAAACAAAGAAAGCAAATCTGGAAATGCCATTGTGTCGATTAAATATTGTACACAATGATATAGCTTATGTTCTCGTGAATCTAAAAATATATTGTTGCTATGAACTTTTGTAAAATAGAAAGTGACTTTTCAAAATGATAATTGCCTTTTCACGGTTGTATATTAAACCGTGCGACAACCTCGTGTTCTCCTGAGAATTCCGAAATGCATAATTGCTGGGACCATTTTGTCAATTAAAAGACACTTCCGGTTGCTAGGAATATAACATATTAACCTACTAGTATTTGAAAGTCACCTATTTAGAAGACCATGATTGAACACCACACACGCATACTACGACATGCGAGTTTTATGGTTCGTTCAATAACAATTTTATTAAAATATATCGTGGATGTTCTGCGCTTGAAGAGACATCGTATCTTATCGAATACATTTGTATCATCGTTAATTCTCGTCTCTAAATAGCAGAAATATGTCATTTTTATATTAGTATTTAGAGACTTTGTAGATATTAGATTTGACACATCGGGTGATACAAGTATATTGATGGAGTGGAAACATTCTTCAAACGGCAGATTAGAATCAATTGAAGTGACCTATCTAATTAAAAGGATTTTGTCAAACTTGTTATATATATACATTCATGAGTTTTCAATATTCAAGTATTCATTATCTAGATTAGTACTACGTCTAAAATGAAATTGATACTTTGTTTTAGTGCGATGTTTTTTTATTGTTGACGTAATAAATAAGTTATAATACGACGGATGCCACTAGTTGAGCAGGAAGTGCTAGCCTTCCAGGGTAGAATCTACTATGGCGTACCCCGGAAGTCAGATATTGTAATAGTCAACGCACATGACCCACAACCTTTCATTATGTTAACATGCAATTAGGGTTAGGGTTAGGAGTAGGGTTTGAGTTAGGGTTAGAATACGGATTAGGGTTAGGGTTAGGATTAACTAACCCTACTGGAGCACCTGAGTTTATGCCTGATTTTAGTGGGGTTGTTGATACGCGATCTTTAGTTTTATATGTGACCTTTCTGTTTTGGCCATTGTATTGTCGGTACATCCTCGATTTACGGCTTCTGATTATATATGGCGAGGTGTACTCGATACAACATTATTTGATAAATTTTGTCAGTGACTTGCGGCAGGTCGGCGGTTCTTTCCGTATGCTCCAGTTTTCCTCCACCAATAAAACTTACCTACACGATATAACTGAATTTGAGTTGATAATAGCGTTTAACACACAACAGAGTTTTTATTTCTATCCAATGTATATCTTTGTATTTCACAGAGCTTAGTATTATTTATTTTGCAGCTGCAAAGGCAAACAGTACAACAATTACCAATGTAGCTTCGTCAACAACAAATAAAATAACTATATCTCCAACAACAAATAAACCCACAACTGTATCTCAAACAACAAAAACACCCATTACTATATCTCCAAAAACAAACAAACCCATTACTGTATCTCCAAAAACAAACAAACCCATTACTGTATCTCCAAAAACAAACAAACCCATTACTGTATCTCCAACAACAAACAAACCCATTACTGTATCTCCAAAAACAAACAAACCCATAACTGTTTCTCCAAAAACAAACAAACCCATAACTGTTTCTGCAACAAGAAACAAACCTATTACTGTATCCCCAAAAACAAACAAACCCATTACTGTATCTCCAAAAACACAGAAACCCATAACTGTATCTCAAAAAACAAATAAACCCATAACTGTATCTCCAAAAACAAACAAACCCATAACTGTATCTCCAAAAACAAACGAACCCATAACTGTTTCTCCAAAAACAAATAAACCCATAACTGTATCTCCAAACACAAACACACCCATAACTGCATCTCCAAAAACAAACAAATCCATAACTGGATCTCCAAAAACAAATAAACCCATAACTGCATTTCCAAAAACAAACAAACCCATAACTGCATCTCCAAAAACAAATAAACCCATAACTGTATCTCCAAAAACAAACAAACCCATAACTGTTTCTCCAAAAACAAACAAACATATAACTGTTTCTCCAAAAACAAACAAACCCATTACTGTATCTCCAAACACAAACACACCCATAACTGTATCTCCAAAAACAAATAAACCCATAACTGCATCTCCAACAAGAAACAAACCCATTACTGTATCCTCAAAAACAAACAAACCCATTACTGTATCTCCAAAAACACAGAAACCCATAACTGCATCTCCAAAAACAAACAAATCCATAACTGTTTCTCCAAAAACAAACAAACCCATAACTGTATCTCCAACAAGAAACAAACCCATTACTGTATCCCCAAAAACAAACAAACCCATTACTGTATCTCCAAAAACACAGAAACCAATAACTGCATCTCCAAAAACAAACAAACCCATTACTGTTTCTCCAAAAACAAACAAACCCATAACTGTATCTCCAAACACAAACACACCCATAACTGTATCTCCAAAAACAAACAAACCCATAACTGCATCTCCAAAAACAAACAAACCCATTACTGTATCTCCAAAAACAAATAAACCCATAACTGCATCTCCAAAAACAAACAAACCCATAACTGTTTCTCCTAAAACAAACAAACCCATTACTGTATCTCCAAACACAAACACACCCATAACTGTATCTCCAAAAACAAACAAACCCATGACTGCATCTCCAAAAACAAACAAACCCATAACTGTATCTCCAAAAACAAATAAACCCATAACTGTATCTCCAAAAACAAACAAACCCATAACTGTATCTCCAAAAACAAATAAACCCATAACTGTATCTCCAAAAACAAACAAACCCATAACTGCATCTCCAAAAACAAACAAACCCATAACCGTTTCTCCAAAAACAAATAAACCCATAACTGTATATCCAACAAGAAACAAACCCATTACTGTATCTCCAAAAACACAGAAACCCATAACTGTATCTCAAAAAACAAATAAACCCATAACTGTATCTCCAAAAACAAAAACAAACAAACCGATAACTGTATCTCCAAAAATAAACAAACCCATAACTGTATCTCCAAAAACAAATAAACCCATAACTCTATCTCCAAAAACAAACAAACCCCTTACTGTATCTAAAAAAACAAACAAACCCATTACTGTATCTCCAAAAACAAACAAACCCATAACTGTATCTCCAAACACAAACAAACCCATTACTGTATCTCCAAAAACAAATAAACCCATAACTGTATCTCCAAAAACAAACAAACCCATAACTGTATCTCCAAACACAAACAAACCCATTACTGTATTTCCAAAAACAAATAAACCCATTACTGTATCTCCAAAAACAAACAAACCAATAACTGTATCTCCAAACACAAACAAACCCATAACTCTTTCTCCAAAAACAAACAAACCCATTACTGTATCTCCAAAAACAAATAAACCCATAACTGTATCTCCAAAAACAAACAAACCCATAACTGTATCTCCAAACACAAACAAACCCATTACTGTTTCTCCAAAAACAAACAAACCCATTACTGTATCTCCAAAAACATATAAACCCATAACTGTATCTCAAAAAACAAACAAACCCATTACTGTATCTCCAAAAACATATAAACCCATAACTGTATCTCCAAAAACAAACAAACCCATTACTGCATCTCCAAAAACAAACAAACCCATTACTGTATCTCCAAAAACAAACAAACCCATTACTGCATCTTCAAAAACAAACAAACCCATTACTGTATCTCCAAAAACATATAAACCCATAACTGTATCTCAAAAAACAAACAAACCCATTACTGTGTCTCCAAAAACAAACAAACCCATTACTGTATCCCCAAAAACAAACAAACCCCTAACTGTATTTCCAAAAACAAATATTCCCATTAATGTATCTCCAAAAACAAACAAATCCATAACTGTATCCCCAAAAACAAATATTCCCATTAATGTATCTCCAAAAACAAACAAACCCATAACTGTATCTCAAAAAACAAATAAACCCATTACTGTATCTCCAAAAACAAACAAACCTATCACTGTATCTCCAACAAGATATAAAACCACAACTCCAGTTTCTACAACACAAAAGACAGCAACTCCAATGCATACATCAGTAGTAGCTGTTAAGACTCCTAAGAAAGGTAAATTGGATTTATTTTGGCTCAAAGCACATTGGTTAATATCTATATCAAGATTAGATTTGATTTTATGCGAAGTAAGATGAAATAATCTTTGATGGAATACAAATATATGTAGGATTTGATTTGATTTGATTTTTGGTGTTGAAGCCACTTTCAACAATATTTCAGCTATATCATGGTGACCAGTTTTAGTGGTGGAAGAAGCCGGAGTACCCGGAGAGAACCACCGACCATGGGCAAGCAACTGGTAAACTTTATCACTTGCGGTTGCGAGTCGAGTGCACCTTTTTTTCAATTTACACAGCCGGGCGCGAACCCACGCCGTATTGGTGATAATCTTGTATGAGTTTTTAGGAATCAAGAAACTATAAACTAAAAATAAATATAGTATAACTAATCGTAGATTTTGAATATCAAAATAAGACAACGAGAGACCGAACTATGCATACGGATTTAAACGAGTGGGCGGAACTTGTTCCGTCCACGAGTTTAATCCTTAATGCGTATTCGGTCACGAGTGGTCTTATTTTGATATTCAAAATCTATGATTAGTTATACTGTTTATTATATAGACTTCCAAAATTTCTTTTATATTATTTTATTTAATTTGTATATTTCATTCCACGCGTATAAATCTACGAGCAATGATAGTGTGTAATCAATATGGCCGCACATTCAAACAAGTCAAGTGCTGTCGCTTCGATGAAAAAAAGTGGAAATTTAAATGAAGGACGAGTTTCTGAATTTTATTTGAATATGGGCGGATTGTAAAGTTGTTGTGGAAAAATTCATTGCAATTGCGACTAATGTCAGTCCGATTTATCTGAACCAGGCACGATGTGTTATTATTGTCCGAGTCGTGTGTATTTCATGTGTAACATAATTCGAACTAACGAATGAATCAATGTCCTCAAATGAAACGTTCTGAAATCTACCCGACTGGGCTTTAGGTTGATATACATTTTCATTTGTATTGCCATTGGAATTTGGAACATTTGTTTGGACATCTAGAATATTAAATTCTGGCATTTCCACATTTTCCAAATTCAAAATCATTTTCTTCTAAAAAATTTGAGACTACAGCTGCCGTATAAGCGTCAAAATGATCAGACATTTTGTTTTGTTTTTTTAATTTTAAGATTGTTCAACCCAGACGATTTTTCATTGAAAAGTGGTGGTGAAAGGAATTAGGAAACTGACAATCTACAATGCACTTTTAACATTTCCGTTGTTTGTTTATATTTAAATCTGTTGTGTTATGCCAGTGAAATGATTCGATTTAGAATAAGCAAGTGTTTGATTTTAATGTATCAATAAAATTATTCAATTAAAATAATTTATAAAAGTACTAAACCTTTTTCATTTGTTTAATTGTTTCAGTTTACAATCATGTGTGTATTCACCGTAACACAACAAGGGACGTAACCACTACACTTATAGTTGTCTAAAAGTAGTTCTGGCGGGAAAAAACTGATATTTCACATGTGAAATATCGGAATTTATTTCACGTATAAATCTTCATAATTCACACCTATCTATATAATAATTCAAATATAATTGCATTCAACAGATATTCGGGTTTTCATGCAAAACTGGGATGCCTTAAGTACTCACAAAACAAATGAGATTTTTAGGACCCTCGGGTACTCTGAAATTAATTATTTTTGCTTAACTTGGAAATAAACACACAATGAATAAAATCGCCAGTTCAATCTTTAGTTTTATCTGTATGGTTTGTAGATCGTTGTTTGTCCTTTAGTCGTTTTTCTTTTGGCCACTGTTCTGTGCATCAAATTGTCATGGGTAAATTAATTAGGGCTATATCGTTTTTGTCGTTAAAGATAGGCTTTTCATATTTGGCATGTAGGTAGACCACCTCCAGACGATTGGTGATTTTAGCGTAACAAACTGTGTCATCTTGTTCGTGGCATTTTGATGCTTCATCATTGACGCCTAAAGTTATTATTAATTGTCACTAGGGTATATGGTAGGTAAGAAATCTTATGTTTTTATGCTTTTGTTGTAATGCTTCTATATGGCACTGTGGAAGATTTGAGGGACAGTGATATGTCAGTATCATATTCTCCCTCCAGTCTTCTAGTGTGATTTCTGTTTTGAATAAGTGATATTCATTATTGGCTACAAAGACCAAAAGAGCCCCCACCCCACCCCATCCCATATTCATTTCACACAGGTGATAAATACACCAACCCATCAATTAGGAGGCCTGTTTGACCATTTATGGATCAATTCCAGTGTTACAGTTTGCCAACAGATGCTAGCTAGACCACATTACAGTGATCATTTCCAAGTTTTTGCTGATCTCCAATTTTAAATGATGTTGACATGTACATAAAGACTGTATTGTATCATATATCTGGTATGTAAAAGGACTCTTTGTCAAGTACAAACACTACATTTTTTGTATTATTAGCGAGCAATGATATGAAAGGGGGTTATAGAACAGTGTTAGCTATCATCATCACCTAACATCCGTTTTCTGTCAGTCTGTTAACTTTTCACATTTTTATCTTCTTCTCTGAAACCATTTGATGGATTGATATTACTTGATTCATAAATACAACACTAAATTCAGCAGGGAAATCTAAGCGATACAGGGAAAAAACAACTTTTGATCTTGAACTTTATACTTTTTAAATGAATCAATTATCTCCAAAAGTGTTTTATTACTGAGATTAACATCAGTCTGTCCATACAAATGTTTTTTCCACAGCATATTTATGGCGGGGCCCACAGAGATGGATTCCATCTCCATGATATCTAGTTTTGAGTAAGTGATGAGCTATTAATAAACTAATGTCAAACGGAAGCATTCAAATGAATCATGCTTCTTCATGTCTTTGCGCACAAGTTGCAACGTTAGTTTATTAATAGCTCATCACTTATATGTATATTCATACATACACTTCTAAGTATATCAGGGACTAAACAACCCAAAAGTTAACAATGCAGTAGTTTGCGGGGGAGGTAGTAATGATGCTTATCGCCCATTTTAGCAATATTTCAGTTATATCGTGGCGGTTAGTTTTATTTGTGGAGGAAACCGGTGTACCCACAGAAAACCACCGACCTGTGGCAAGTTACTGACAAACTTTATCACATATTGTTGTATGGTGTAGTGTACGCCTCGCCATGAGCGGGATATCTCTAGTAAACATCAGAAATAACGAGTATTATGAAAAAGAAAGATTAAACAGTGATGGCCAACAATTCCAAACACGCATTTGTTTCTGTTTCAGGGGTAATTTATACTATGAAGCTGAACATTTCCATAGAGAAAATATATGATCCAAAGTTACACAACACCTCTTCACCCCAGTTTTGGGACCTTAAAAAGGCAGTCGAAATGGAGGTATTCTTTCTTAGGGATATGGTCTCTAGTTACATTCGAGATCATTTATCTATCTTTGACAGACATGTCGTAGTGATATTTAGATCTTATCAAACTGGGGATGCACAGAGGAATATCTAGATATAGATAATGATTTTCAAAGAAAGGCAGGGGACAATATGTTGCCAAAATTGTATTATGATCCTGAATGATTATTTGTCGTAATCACAATCCCGTTCTTTCCTCATGACTTACGACCAGGTGTGTAACAACAGTAACACGACGAGTACAGCATGTGAAGCAGGAACTGCCTACGCTTCCGGAGCACTTGAGGATTTTCTGTGTAGTGTTTTGTAGATCGTAGTTCGTCCTTTTTCTGTTGGTTGTTGTTTTGTCTGTCAATCTTCGATTTACGGCTTCTGATTACCACTTTGGTATCTTCAAACTTGTGTTATGCGAATATACATTATGTTATTGCGGTGATAATGTATTAAATAACAGTAAGAATGTTTTATGATACCATTGGTGAAATGAGACGCGTAAATGGAAGAAGGGTAGACAATACAATGGTAAAATGTAAAAGGACAAACAATGATCAACAATACATTAAACAGAAAACTCCGCAACACGAACCCGCAAAAAACTGGAGGTGAATTCATGTGCTTCGGAAGAGGAGGTCGTTTCTGATAAACAGGTGACACTCCATCTGTTACTCTTGTTGTGAATCCGCAGGTAAATCATGAATGAGGACTGAATGGGATTGTGATAAACAAACATCGTAGAAGCAGAGACAATTCGATACTCTCCATGAAGGTACCTCAATAAAAATGGCGGGGTTACGGGTCAACCTTTCCCTCGTTGTGCATTGATGCTACAGTTAGTGACAATCTTTACCACATAATTGTATTGAGTACACTTAATGGTGTAGGCTTGGGGTATGGGAGATAACTCTATTTTCAGTGTCTTCTCAAATATATGATCATCTGTGCGTTTGAAAATTCTCCCTCAATTCCAAGCTTCTTGGTGACAAAGACTGTTTACATTGGATATGGCCAGTTAAAAAAAACTCCTTTTCCTTTTACCTTTCCATAGCTGTGCTCCTTGTATTTTTATATCTTATTGCTGCGTATGCCAATGTCAGGCAGTGTGTTATTATTATATGCCGGTGCCCACAAAATATCATCGAAATATCTCTTTCCAGAAAAAAATGTTCATCGAAATACGTTGTCAAAAATGCCAGAAATGTAACACAATTTGTGTGACAACCTTTTTCTATTGAATTTCAAGGGTTTGTAAAAAAAAATTAAATATATACACCAGAATCTTTAATATTATGAAACTATAGAGCAAATTCATTTTTTGGTAGTAAAAAAATAGAAAGCTATGTTTGGAAAAAAAATTATAATATCTGATCCTCTCTTATTCCGCCGCCCACTTCTCCTAAGACAAATAAAGAATAACCAAAATCAAACGAATACAACTGGAGCACAGAATTTGAAGGAATATAACAATACAGCTGGGTGGCTGTCTGTGTTTTTGGTTTTGTATGTGTGTGTGTTATGAATTAATCAAGTAGAGTCACCCTAAAACCACCCTCTCCCTCCCCCAGCCGACCTGAAAAAAAAAGACAAATGCAGTCATTTAGTAATTTGGACATCCACTGTGTCAATTATAAGAATTCAAAAGCTTTTTGTTATTTGTAACTAGTTAATTGTTATCTCACAAACAAAGAAACTAGCAAAGGATGGGTGTGTGATAACTTTCCTCGATAATTTCATTTTCTGGGTGCCATCCATGAAAAACATCAATCTAAATATTTTAAAATTCTGACGGTAAAAGTTTGTAAAATTTGGTGCAATGATGTCTATATGTCTACTCTTCAGTGTGACATTTCGTGGTGGAAATTAAATGACAGGATGTTTTTTAATTCCGGTTTTTAATACCAAGGTGGTCCTCAGGGCATCCCCCTTTTTTGCAGTTTTCACTGTTTTGCACGTGATTATATCCAAACAGTATATTCAGATATGCTAGATATTTCATATCTATTCAACAACAACACTCTCAAGTGTATTAAAGCCAACATATTCCCTTTCAATCAGAAATAAATGTGCATATCTAGTAGAATCTTCCGAAACTAGAATTACCATCTGGCGTCAAGAATACCACCAAAATTGCTATATTTAGGATGTGCTATGGAGAAAACGGCTCGGTGAAATTTTTTGAAACTTTGGCAGATAATGTATTCAGACATAACTGTTCCATGATGCAAATTAAAAAAAAAATTAATGATGGGAAAATGTAAGGGTAACTCGGGTCTACACCGTTAATTAACAAGTTCTGATTACCACTTTAAAATCGTTAATAGTTGTTATTTAAATACGGCACACAGCCGTATCAAAAAGATAGGGACTGAATATGTTACACTATTATATTAAAGTAGTGCTTGTAGACTCGAATAAAACACTGATATACAATGTATTCACCCTCTTCTTTTCACATTGTAGTTGACACATGTATATCAGAATATGGCAAGTTTCCAGAGTGTAGTCGTTTACAAATTCAGGTAAATACATATTTTATAATATGACTTTAGATTATGCCAGGTGAAGTAATATGTTATTGAAATGATTTGAATTTTACGTCAAATGAGGGAGAATACAATCATATTGAAATGGGTAACATTTACAGGAAATCTACCAAACTAAAAAGTAAGTAAACTAAATACATTGTCACCTTCAAATCAAGATGTTGACACCATATTAAGACGCAGCATTGGGTCTAAATGGAACTTTTCGCATAACATTATCAGTAATATATATAGCTTACATGCAAATATAAGACAATACACGTTAGGAAATACCAAAGGGGCACTCAATAATGGATAATTCACAGAAACTGGCAATATTGGTTACACAAAATACAAGACGAAAACAAACAAAACAATAAACACAACACAATATGTGTTGGACACCAGTGTGCACAAACAAACACAAATAACGTATATAGAATATGTTTGGTATGTATCATTTTTCATCAACATTTCCTGTCTATTATGAAATTAAAGTTCAAACAGTGCTGTCCTCAATTCCGACAATATCAACAAAACGAACAATGTCCTGTCATCTCTACGTAACCCACTGAACACAGAAAATACCACAACCAACGACGTTAGAAATCCAGGACTCGTACATTAAACATGGCGGGGTTAAACTGGTTAATGGGATCCAAACCCTCCGCTCTTGATAATTGTATCTCCAACCGCAATAAATATTTAACCAAATGATATAAAACCAGTACAGATTTGTTTCTACCCAAACGATCACATACTAATTTAATTGCTAGTTGGACTTACTAGTTGTACTAGCAAATTGTCAATATTGTTAGCAAAGTAGACCTGTTTCAAAGAGTGAACTATAGTTGCTTAGTCATAGCCGGTACGAATAAAACATTTTCACGGATTTTACAAGTTTAGATGTGTCAGGTTTAAACGTTTTAGCGTTGTTAATTACGTCACCATAACAATATAGATTAGGAATACCCTTTTTAATCACATATTTTCATATACAACTGTATTTATAGTGGTAATACAATTTTGTGAAAGTTTTCAATAATGCTATTCTTAGAAAATATATCTTCCTTGTGTGTACTATCAATATGTATACATTTACCGGATTCTTCGGCCAATATTTATTTGTGTTTGTGTATTGGCTTTCTGCTGCACCTCACGCCAATGCAGATAACCTCGGACCAATAGTAAGGCCAATACAGAAATCATTAGTGATAATATTTCAATGATGGATAAGGCCATTTGTTCTGTTTAATAGAATTTGTATAATACATAGACAATTTCTGTGATACGAGTATTAGATAATAAAATGCAGAAAGGTAAATATTAGGACTTGGCATTCTACAACAACGCTGCTCATACAGTGATATGGGAGGATTGGTATTTAACTCACATATGGAAAACAGCACCATGACCGCATTGGTTTTCTAAGGAGTGAGGTTTAGGTTCATCGTAGCACTAGTTTAAGCCTGTCACGATTTATTGAATTGTGTGTACCAAGCCAGGAATGTGATCAGTCATTAATATGTATTTCCTGTTTTTATGAGTTCGATATATCTTAGAACTGATCCGACGATTTGTGTTAGGTTTTTTTCTTAAATAGTATTCCGAAAACAGCCACGACTTGAAAATGTATAGATGTGTATTTATATGACTACATTTTACACTTCAGCAACGGCTCTATTGTAGCACATTTTAATCTAAATCTCCATCCTTATGTCACAAACACGACAGAAACACTTGAAAAAGAAATTAAGAAAAAGACGAAGCAACTAGAAAACGGTATAATAGCCGGAAGTCCATTAACGAAGGGTTATCTTAATAACACATTTAGAGCTATAGCTTCTGGTAAGTAAAGTAAACCAATATCATCATATCAAAAATTAGCCTTTATCGTCTTCAGAAAGCCTGTTTATATCATTTGTCCTTTACGTTTGCACTGTTGTCTTGATCCCACTTATTGTGGGCTTGTGCAGTCCAAAGGATTGTTTTTTTATGTTGTAATTTCATGTTCGAACAACCTCTGGTCGATGCAAAACTAGCTATTTGGCAATTTAATCATGGAATGGTCCAATATCCAATATATTTCCTTCTTGGTTTTCGTGCTAAATCCAACCTTCTCCTCTGACCACGTGTGCAGAATCTTTTATAATTGATATCATCATGAATTGTAATGAACATATAATCACTACTAGAAAAAGAAAAGACATAGAAAGCGAAATAATTTATATAAAATTTCGGGAACAATGAAACCAAAGGACCAAAAACAGAATAACCAAGATCAACGAAGACTCACCTATATCTGAGGGATGAAAACCTTAGATTTACTAGTAACATTCTTATTAAGTACCTGTAAATTTCAATAAAACGATGTCAGTGCTGAAACATTCAAATTTGTTCTTTAATACTATGCTATTTACAACGTGATAACTTGTATGTGTTATGAACATACATTTTTAAACAGTAATGGCCAACAAATTCACCAATATCAACTAAACGAATAATCATCTCTCGTGTTAACTTCATTGTAGCTATTAAACAAATAAAGGAAAATCGTGAGAAATTGGTATGTGGATTAGACTACAGCTTAAACAAGACGACATATGAATGTCATTATAAGTGTAGGCCTGATCCACAGACAAAACTTTGTGGTGTCCATGGTGATTGTTATGTGGATTCAAAAGGAAAACCGAGATGTGTGTAAGTTAACATTATTTACTTTACTTTTTTCAGGAATAATGTCAGTTTTGAAGGTCGAGACAGACATTGTCGCTAGTATTTCGTCGAGTCCGATGGGATGATCTGTGATACTAGTAATAGTAGATCTTCAATACTGACATTATTATTTTTATCGGTATTGTCATAATGTATTTGACCACACATTGACTGTGTGGTCAGTTTCAGTTGGTTGATCCAGAAAATATATTTTGGTGATATCAAATGGAAAATGTAAAAATTACTCATAATTGTGTTTATGGTCAATTTTCCAGCTATATCGTGACTAATTAATAAGGGAGAAAGCTTGTACAATCGTAACGAGCTGACCGCTGTATCTGGAAACACGAACACTTGAAGTAGTTATTAAAGCTCGAATTCTCATCAAATGTGTTTTGTGGTGTGTTGTATGAAATTCGTCTCCATAGCCACTTTTTCCAGAGTTATGGATATATATTGTAATATATTACTTCATTTTGTGACGTTCGAATACACAACATTAGTAAATGTAATAAATCCATAGTGAAATATTTGCATATAAATTAATTTTAGAGTCGCATGTCAATTTAGACGTGTTTTGATTGGCTTAAAAAGTTGAGGTTATTTGTCAATGTACGAAATCGAAAAATAGATGTTGTTATCAAGGCGTCACGTGCCGTTGTGATCAGGTGATTTTCTTTAAGTGAGGCACCTTTGTGATGATTTAAACTTATTTTGAAAAGATAAATATATTTTTCAATATCATAGCGAAAAAAGTTTGAATTAATTTATAAGGATTGATCGGAATTATTTGTTCGGTTCATTCGGAATAATCTCAATAAGGTTGTACATACCCTTGCGTAAACCGCTACGCGGGTTAAACGGTGGGTACAACCTGATTGAGGTTATTTCTTCTTGAACCGAACAAAAATTGCGATCAATCCTTTAATATGTTAAAACTTTTGATAGAATTGCACAAAAATGTTTTGTACGGTAGTCCACATCTTATAAAGCAGCATCAACCAAATGGCATCTGTCTTATAAGGTCGATACAACATTATTTGGTACTCCTGTTTCATCTACCAATAAATATGTCCGCCATGATATAGCTGAAATACAGTTGAATGTGGCGTTAAACACCATATTCTAACTCATAACCCATATACAGATACATTGAGATAGTAGAATACTATTTAATTGTCCACATCAGGAAAGGTCACCCTACGCATAAACCAACCTTTTTCATTACAGGAGGAGTTGCAATGTATGAGGTGTCTACTGTATTGGAAAATTATTAATATATAAATTCTTGTTTCTCGGTGACATAATTATTTGTTGGAATTATGATTTTGTATGTATATGTGATAAAATGAAAAACAAAAACAAAATTATATTGTCGGAACAGTTTCAAAGTCCTATGCCAAATGAAAAATCATAGAAAGAGGCAAAATCGTTACATATGACAAGCATGCATCACATATCACATTCCTGGCTTTCTACATGTACATACAAAATCATAATTCCAAAATTTAAAAAAAAAAATGCGACTTTAAATAAGTTTTACGGGAGCAAAACTCCCCTTTTAGTGAAATGTTGCGGCCACACAAGTATTTTGCACATGAGTAAATTGCCAACCCTGACATACAACGGCGCGAAGAGCGTTGTTTTAAAGAAAGCTATAATCTTGAATATCATACATAATGAATAAGAAAACATTTATTTTGTAGATGCAAATCAAGTGATGACTTTGTTTATTCTGGAGATACGTGTAACGTGAAAACAGAAAAACTTAAATTAGAATCTGAGTACATAATAGCCATTACATGTGGTAGTTTTGGCTTGTTAATAATAATCTGTATTATTATGTGTATAGCATGTAGGCGTTATAGACGAAAGGAAAAACACGACAATGATTATCAAATGTAAGTAGTTTGTTTAAGAAGAGCTTACATATACCAAAGGGGTAATCATTATACGTAAATCGTAAAAAAGGACAGACAATACAATGGTCAAAAGAAAAAGGACAGACAATACAATGGTCAAAAGAAAAAGGACAGACAATACAATGGTCAAAAGAAAAAAGACAGAACGATCAACAAAACAATACGCAGAAAACTAAAGATGGAACAACACAAACCCCAATAAATAACCACGGAAGTGTATCCAGTTCTTGCTCCACATGACACCCGTCGTGTCACAATTTCAATTTGATAAATTTGCTTGTCCTTTCTAATACTGTAAACAGCACAGCTATAGTGTGGCATAAACGAGAGTTGAAATAATATACTAATTCGTACATCAATATATATCCGGCATATTAATAAGAGTTTATCGATAATATATTTTTTGTTTGACATAATATTAGGCAATATGTGAGTTATGCTGTAGTTGTTGATTTTGCTGTCGAAATAAAATAAAGCAAAGTATAGGCATCGATAAATCTAACTGAGTTTGGATGAACATTTTATCACCAACGAGACTTCTCACTTTTCCGGACATGACGGGTATCTTATACGACACAGGAACTGTTTATCCTTCACAAGCACCTGTGCTGTAATCGTTTTAGTTTCCCATGTATTTGTTTGTATTGTTTGCCTTCATACTGTATCATGTTCCCATTGTGACCAGTGTCTTTGGATTCTCCATTCTTGATTTCCCTTTCGGTTTTCTCTTGCTTAGTTGAACTTTTCTCCTTAAATGGTGTAGCGGCTATACCTTGCTACAGATTGAAACTTACCTACAATGTTATCTCCGATCGAACTTCTTGGTAATCCTGAAATTAATCAGGATTACTTATTAGTGGTACATGCAATATTTCCTTTGGATATTTTACACGTCTGTGGCGAATATAAAATACAATAGTAATCTTAGCTGAATGAATAAGAGTGATCAAATTCTGCAAACAATCGGTTTGTTGATCACAATTTCCCATTTGTGAATGTCCCCTTCAGTTCTCTAACGTTTATTTACAATGCCCCTTGTTGCAAATATTAAGTCTAAATCGTAAGTCTTGGTATGTGCCTTTACGCTTTGAGTTTCATGTTCTGATGTTCTTTACGATTTCCGCATAACAATTCTGTTCGGTTCGTTTTTACCTCCAGTTGTTTGTATGAGGGTTCACGTCTTATTTACGTTATTTATGTTTGTTTGTGTATAGTGGTGTCCCACACGTATTGTGTTATATTTTGGTTTGTTTTTAATTTTTTCATCTTGTGTACGCTATGTTTTCTGTTTCTCTGGATTATCCAATTTTGATCGCCCCTTCGGAATTCTCGAACGTTTATGAAACATCGGAACATGGCGTCTTTGAAAGTCCCTGTAATTTTGGTTACGTTGTCATTTCCTGATGTCACAAGGCATTGATTAGAAACAACGTCTTATGATATAAGAACTAAGAACACATTACAATGATTGTTATACGATATCGTTGTAGGAAGGAATATGATACGTTTGGTTACAACCATCCATTGGGCCATTTAGGTCGACGTCATACACCATCTAATATATATTTGGAGCCCAGAGAGACATATGAGGACAACAGAAGATATACAATAATAGAAGGAGATAGTAACAGAAGAAATGTAAGTCATTTGACGTTTTAGTATCAGCATAAATGTAGGGCTGTCGTATCTGTGATCGTATGGTAGTTGGATTTACAACTGCTTGTACAATCAGTGACTATCACCACTAACGTTGGTATTTCAAAACCCGATCAGGCGAGGTGTAATCGATACAACATTATGTGATAAATTTATCTATGACTTACGGCAGGTCTGTGGTTTTCTCCTGGTACTTCGATGTCCTCCACCAATAAAATTAACCACCACAATATAGCTGTAATATTGTTGAAAGTGGCGTTAAATACCATAAACCATAACCAGTATCATTATAGCACAATGATATTTAGAGAAAAATTGCATTGTTGGTGAAAATGTTTGAGTGTCCGAGACTTGATCGTGGTTTGAAGCCCCTGTCGGGTCAAACCAAAGAATATTGTGGTTGCAACGTCTCAGCTAAGCATGCAGCACGCAAGAGTAAGAGCAAGAACTCGTTGACCAGGAATCAAGAAAATGAGTTCGAGTGGTGCAACGACATGCCTACTCGCTGATTGTCGTTTCAGTAAGATTGGCACTTAACAAATTGAAATACGTGTCTTGGTCTAGTACATAGTGAAATCATCTCATCTAATGTAACTTGTTCCCGCCATGAAATAGCTCAAAGTTGTTTATTTGTCGATAGACAACAATAACTCCTGGTATCCAGTGCAATATGCGTGTAAAATGAGTGAGTGATTGTTGGCCAAGCTGTTGTAAAACAAAATTGACAACGACAAAGTATTTACCAAGGAAATAGCTAACACCACACAAACGAAACACATATAAAGGCATCCTGTGAACGGATCGGTTTTATTTTATAATAAATAGAATAGGTTAAAACGATGATATCTCGTTTAGTGCACACGACACGCTTCTAGAATAACATTCATCATATACGCCCATAGTCAGAAGATACAAAAGATAGCAAAGCTAAAGAATTCAAAAGCAAGTAAATCAATGGACCTAAACATGATAGCCAAAATTGGCTAAGGTCGTCTATGTATGAGGGATATAAACCTTAGTTTTAGCATAATATATTATTGAGGGAATAAAGGTAATAACAAAATTACCGAACACTGAGCAATCTTCCAAAGGGAAAGGCAAAACTCATAAGTCAACAAACAGACAAAATCAGTCAACAACCGGAAAACTGGGAAAACCGCAATGGCCCTGACTTGGTACAGGCATTTCCAAAGAAATGGTGTGTTGAATCAAATTTTACGGCGCCAAACCTCCCGCTTGCATTACGGTAAAACGGAATGTTAATCTGAGTGCACCAGGAGAGGCATAAACCATGTGATAGCAGTAAAACCGTGGATATCTAAAACTTTGAACGTGCTTGGTGGGTGCTATTCTAGAAACGCGTCCTGTGCACTAATTTCGGTATCGAAGTTTTGATTTAATCTCATTTCATATTTTTTTCTTTATAGACATACGTATACAATCCATCTTCACTAGACAACGACGAGAAAAGTGCAGCGTTTTGTCCAGAGGAGGTAAGTAATAAAAACATGTTTCTGGGATAATCGTACCGTCAAATAATGTAAAGTCTTTGAGAACAAGAAAATCAAAGAGCCTAAACATGATAGACAAAAACGGTTAATATTACATATGTCTGATGTCGTTACATAATAGCCAAACACGGTTAATATTACATATCTCTGATGTCGTTACATAATAGCCAAACACGGTTAATATTACATATGTCTGATGTCGTTACATAATAGCCAAACACGGTTAATATTACACATGTCTGATGTCGTTACATAATAGCCAAACACGGTTAATATTACATATGTCTGATGTCGTAATGTCGTAATGCAACCAATAAAATTTATGAAAAGAAAGTTTAATTTAAATTTTTTAGATCGTTGTTTGTCCTTTAGTTTTTTTTCTTTTCGACATTGTGTTGTCTGTCCTTCAATTTACGGATTCTGATCTTCAAACTTTTCTTTAAACCGTGATGGTTAATTCCATCAAAACAACAAAACGGTTCTGGCTTGGGAGATGCACATATATATCAGTTTTGTTTTGTTTTTTTGTTTTTGTTTTTTTTTTATTATTTTTTTTTTTTTAACAACGTAATATCTTTTATTAAAATGCTTGCTACAATTAACATGCCAAAAGTCCAAGCTCCTTTTGGTGGTTCCCTGTTACATCCTATTCTGATTATCCAGGGCTATAATCAGAATTACATACACACATCAGGTTTTAGTGTGGTGTATGCTGCCAAGTTTTTTTTTTCTGTGTGTAGTGTTTTGTCAACATTTATTTTATTGTTTCCCTTTTCTTCTTTTTTGCTCGGCCATTGTATTGTTTGTATTTCATTTTTACGGATTATGATTACTTCTTTGCTATTTTCAAACTATTCATAATATATTTCAATTGTCCATTTTTCTTTTTACCAGTTCGCAATCAAAAGACCACGTATAAGTCCAAACAGTGATCCATTGTACAACGAATACAAGAGGTAAGAGTAAGTAATATATAGGTAGTGCATGTCAATAACAAATATACTAAAGAATGTGTAGCTCAATTTCTAAGTTGTCCCAAAAGATGCTTGGAAGATGCGATTACCATGATGACGGTATTTTATAGCGTAGTTAAAAGGGCTTGAAGACACCAAAGGGGTAATTATAATTTGGTAAACGAATGAGGATGGAAAACACGATGACTAAAGGAAAACGGTTAAAGAACGATCTACAAATTACTACACAGAAAACTAAAGGTCGAGCAACCCGAACATCACTAAATACCGGGATTGAACTCGGGTGCATCGGACGGGTTTGTAGTTCTTGCTCCACTGGTGACACCCATCGCGTTACTCTGGCAGCTAGCTTGGAAGGTATAATCTATTGATTAAATACCATTATTCTTCAGACAAAAAGGTATAATCTATTGATTACAGACCATTATTCTTCAGACGAAAAGGTATAATATATTGATTAAAGACCATTATTCTTAAGACAAAAAGGTATAATATATTGATTAAAGACCATTATTCTTAAGACAAAAAGGTATAATCTATTG
>MJUT01025244.1:3477-26282 GCA_002080005.1 Gigantidas platifrons
AACTCCGGCTTTGGAAGGGTAAGCAGTTCCTGCTCCACTAGTGACACCCGTCGTGTGAATATTGCGACAGCAGAAAGAGGATACAATAGCATGGGTCAGAAAATTGTGGATTGACACGTTTCGCTAACGACCGCTCTTATCAAGGTGTTGCTATTCTTCATTATAAATAAAGTGGCTAGTCAACGTATATTGCTCAGTTCTATTTCATTATATCGTTTGACCTACTTATGAGTTAAACGTGACAACTATTCTTTTATTTCCTGCTAATTATGATACATTACTGTTTTCGAGAAATGGACTCGACATAAATAGTCAATATATATTATCAGACAGGAAAAGTTTGACAAAAAGAATGAGTTACATGATTAATTGTGATATTAAATGAAAAGAACAATTGAATAAATAGTCGGATATCCCTTCCACATTCCCTTGCCCATTATGATATAACACGTGTATTGTATGATGCATAGATGATATAACTGATATATAGTTGAAAGTGGCGTTTATATTATATAGGATCGTAGTGACCAAATAATTGACGTTGAGATCGACAATAATATACCTAGAAGAATGGGACAGAATATTACAAACACAAGTGTAAGTGAATATGGGGAATTCCAAATAAAAAACGTTGTTCCAGATTTTATTCTTGTGACAATATATTTTATGTTAGGAAGTGCTGGAAATATTGCAATAATTTGGCTGTATTCAAAAATGAACCAGCGAAGGACAAAAGCATACAAACAAATTATTGTTTTCCTCGCAATCGTGGATTTAATTTCTTGCAGCTTAAATAGTTTTTTAAATATAGTTTTGTTAGTCGGACCTCATTTCCTAGAAAATTCTTATTTTTGCAAGTTTTTGCGATTTTTTTGTCACGTGACCACTTTATATTCTGCATTTATCTTGCTTGTGATTGCTTTGCAGAGGTATTTATTAATCTGCAGGCCGTTTAATCAACAAATGACATTGTGTGTAAGAAAAATAATCATCACATGTTGTGCAGTTCTCTCAACTGCACTCTGTTTGCCTGTTTTTATTTTTTATGGAACAGGAAGTGACAACCAATTTGCAGTTTCGTCATCATGTGGAATTCTGAGACGTTACATTGAATCACGGGAATTATTTGTTTTTAATGTTATATACGTGATTGTAATAACTATAATTATAGGGAGTATATCATATTTATATTTCTGTATACTCATAACTGTCTACGTAAAAAGAAAAATGGTTGGAAAGAACCACCACAACTTTAACCATGCTGGTCATTCTAATGCGTCTCGGGACAATACCACGATCACTAATATATCTATGTTGAGCTTAAACAATAGACTGTATGCATCAAATGCTTCCCTTTCGAGTACTCGACCTAATATTAACCAAAAAGCTCAGAGACAACACATCTTAACGTTGATGTTTCTAACGATTACAATTTTTTGCATTGTTGCGTTCATACCAAGAAGAGTTATCGAACTTGAAGAAGCTTTGGATAAACAATTTCCGACGAATACTTTCGGAAGACATGAATTTTTGTTTAGATTTTTGAAAACCTTGTATATGCTAAGTAATGTAATAAATCCATATATTTATGGACTGTTTGACAGAGATCTTAGACAGATGCTGGGAAAATTAATTAAGCGTTGAAGAGAATATACAGAGAACTTTTGATTTGTCATTTGGTCATTGGCATTGATCTGGCACGATAAAGACTAAAAATAAAACTTATTTAAAACTTTTAGATGAATAATTTATTGGAAACGTGATAACAAATTCTAATTAAAAAAAGTTTTCACGATGTACTTGAGGACATATAACTTGATATCCATGATTTGTGCTCCATATTCGAGACTGTATTCATTGGTGTGCGGCGATTTATTTTTGAAAGCCTGGTTTATTTCTCTGCTAAAGATAGCAGTCGTTCTGAATGGATCCTTCACTGATTGTTCGAGTCGAATCAATTACACAAAGTTCTCACAAGATTGGACGTATTATTTGTATTATAGCATCTTTTACCTATGGTATTATTTCCTTATTTCAGTTCCAACTTTGAAACACCTATATGAATATTGCTTGTAAGCTTGTTCGCGTCTTGGATATGGCTTAAACACTTCGAAGTGACGCTAAACAACAATAATTAAATCAATACAATGGATTAAAGAGACCATGAACTGAAAAATCTACACATGCAGTGTAATATAACATACTACAACCGCATCTTAAAATGTGTTTGGTACGAGTTGTCTTTCTTTGGTTGCAATTATTACATAGTCCAACTTTCTGTTTTATTTTATGTATACATCTGTTATATCTACGAAATATTCTTTTAAGTAACATTAGAATTAGAACATATTGCTTTATTATTATCTTTTGGTTGATTGGTTGATTGGTGTTTTACGCCAACTTTAGCAATATTTCAGCTATATTGTGGCGTGAACAAATTTTATTGTTAATAATGATTAATATTATCTTTTGGTAAATGGAGTGTTCCTAAAAGATGTGTAACTAACTCGAGGGAATAGAGAAGCATAGAAAAGGCACCTATTGGTAGTTTTCCTGCTGCGGTGTACAACCATTCAATCGTCCACAAATTGTGTGAGACAAACCAAAAAAAAACTTTAACTTTCTCATTGTGCCAATATGTGAGGTTGTGACAATATATCGGAAGGGGGCTGTGGAAGGATTTTCTCTAATAGATGCCCATGTAACAATTACGTGTTTCCAAAAAGGGTTAAATTTCTTAGCAGTTTCTTTACTCACGATATCATAAGTGCATTTAAGGATTGATCTCAATTTTTTTTCGGTTCATGGAGAAATAAACTCAAAAATATGGTAAACACTGTGTAACCCGCGAATCGTGTTACTCAAGGGTCTGTACCACATTTTTGAGTTTATTTCGAATGAACCGAACAAAAAATTGTGATCAATCCTTATAAATTAATTCCTAATTAATTTTTTTCTTGTCCTCAAAATATTTTGACGGATAATAATTGCTTAAAAAGAATTAAAATTAAAAAATTTCCCAATTGAGACCCCAACATATGACTTCCGGTTAAACATTTTGTTTCTGGAAAATAACATCAATTTTGTATCCAATCAAAATCTCTTATAAACACATCAAATTAATTTATTGATGAATCTTTTTAGTTTCCTGTGATACCTCTGCTGGTTGACTATTAGTCCGCGGGAGTATCATCCGCCCAGTAGTCAGTGTTACCATCACTGTGTCGATAACTCTGCTGGTTGACTATTAGTCCGCGGGGGTATCATCCGTCCAGTAGTCAGTGTTACCATCACTGTGTCGATAACTCTGCTGGTTGACTGTTAGTCCCCAAGGGTATCATCAGTCCAGTAGTCAGTGCTTCGACACTGACATGGTTTATTAGATATATTTATTACTGAAGCTTACAGTTCCTTTCTTAGTCATTAATAAAACCTAGATTCTCCTCCCTCAGACATGGGTGACCATAGCCGATTTCAGCTATCCTGTTTAATTGGTTTTATTGCTCCCAAAACTTTAAATTATTAGGCTTTCCAATCTGTTGATTTTGAGCGACACCTGGTGAGGATTATTCCAGAAACGCGTCATGTGATCTGATATCTGCGTCTTTATTACGTTTTTTGTTCATTGTGTTTTTCTCAATCCAGTAATTTGTGTCTAGTGTTACAGGTGTCTTTAGATTGTACATTCTTGATTGTCTCTTCGGGTTTCTCTAAAGTTTTTCTTATTCATTAGATTTTCAAAGGACAATTTGTTCATTTATCCCCACATTTCGTACCGTAAAGGAACAAAGTTTATCCAAAATAAACTGGAATAAACGAAGCTGTTAGATAGAAGTATAAAACATTCTGCGTAATCATCCAGCACTGCTGGTTTTATTGTAAACTTATGTCAATTTTATTTAAAGTAAAATATGATCATAGCTGAAATTTCATATACAAAATATACATATTATTAAAGCAAATGACATCACTCATACTGAAACTGAAAACATATCTAATCTGGTTAAATAAATGTTCAAAGAGAGGTAATTCTAACACAAATATTTAAAAATGTTGAACACAAAAAGAACAACATTGGTTTTGGGTCAGTAGCAAAAAATAAAAATTGATAGTAATAGAATCAGTACCCAATCTGCGCAACGGTTTGTAAAATGAAAATTTAAAAAACACAAAATTCAGCCAGCAAGACCACATTATTGTTCCTGTTCGCCATCTTGTATTTCCGATCAGCACCAAAGCATCTGCAGGTCGGTGGTTTTCACCGGATACTCCGGTTTCCTCAACCACTAAAACTGACCACCACGATATAACTGAATTATCATCCTTCCCTCCCGCTATATATACCTGCTGACCCCATAAGCAAAACTCGTATCAAAATCCACGTGAGCTGAGCAGGACTTATCAACAGGCAGCTGGAGTTATCACCAAATTCCCCCAACATTTAGACGATAATTACTGTGAAGATGAAAAAAGTAAATAAAATTCATCAACACCAGTAGCTAGTTAACATTTCATTTTTTAAACATAAATTAAATTAGTAACTGTCGTGTCAGCAATATCAACAAACATCGTCCTACAAAAATGCACTTGTCACAGTTCTTGATAACCTCTCCTGGGACTACTTTTTTATACAAATGTACGTCACAATCGAGGTCATGACCTTTGTGTTTTCTCTAAACCGGAACGGAATTGGTAAACAAAACCGCAAATGAAAATGGGTGAATCCTGTTGCCGACTTTTATGTTTGTAAATAAAAAACTCAATGAATATCACCATTAAATGAAAAAATCAACATTCTTAACTTTTATTTATACCAAATACAAACAAATTCAAAATTTTTACAAACACTAATTTAAAACTATTGTCAAGAAAACAACATGACCTCCCTTTTTCAAGCTGGTCCAAAGCAATAATTTCGTCTGCTAATTAAACAAAAACAAAACAAACAAAATGACCTCTGATAATTTTGAAGCACAAACAAGGAAACATTTTTTAATGCAATTTGGAGAGAAGGCAACAAATGATGAAGAATGTGAAGCTTGGTCGGATGTAGATGAAAATGAATTGTTAAGTGCCACAAATGTTCCCTCTTGTAATTACTGGGATTTTTCTGAACCAAGAAAAAATGGCTATCACAGTTTACCACGTGTACAGCAACAAGGTGTAGATGCCACTTCTAACAATTATACACCCAAAACTAATTATAAACAATCTGAAAACAAAAATACACACAACCTTGATCGATTCAAAAATATCACTGATGGAGATCTCGAAATATACATAAAAGAACAGGAGAACAGAAATACCAGTAGGAAAACAAAGTCAGACGTAAAAATCTTTAAAACGTTTTTAACAAATATCCACGATGAGAATCGATGTATTGAGAACATTCCGCAGGTTGAGCTAGACTGCTATCTGGGGTTGTTTTTTGTAAGTGCACAAAAAGAGAAGTCCAAAAATGGAACATTGGAATATGAACCTTCATCACTGAAGTCTATTAGAGCTAGCATTCATCGATATCTAAAGGACAAGCAGTATGATGGCAACATTATGGTTGATGATGAGTTTCATAAAAGTAGACAAGCTTTGACAGCTAAATTTAAAGAGCTTAAATCTTTAGGAATGGGAAATAAGCCCAATGCAGCAGATCCATTAACGGATATAGAAATTAATAAATTTTATGATGACAATTTGTTGGGTGCAGACAACCCGCGTGCACTTCAAAATACTGTATATCTAAATAATAACTATCATTTTGGCCTTCGTGGCGTTACTGAACATTATAACTTGTGTTGGGGTGATATCACTTTAAAAGTGGACACAAATGGTGACGAGTATTTACAATATTGTAAAGAGAGACAAACAAAAACACGGCAATGCAAGGGGACAACATAGGTAATATAAGGAAATGAGGACCTATTGCAATGGAAAACAAATCTGACAGAACAAGATGCCCTGTCTTGGCATATAAACTGTTTTCCATGAAAAGACCTGAAAACATGAAAAAGACTGACTCCCCCTAAAGAATCGCTACCGGCGAGCAATAAGAAACTTACAGGACATAGTGCCAGGAAAGGTGCTATACAGAAACAAAAATATGCAGGAATACAGGACACTGAAATTGTGCAAAGAACTGGACATAAAAATATTAACAGTCTTTTCTCATATTCAAGAACAAGCTTAGAGCAACAGAAAAAAAATTCAGTAATGCTTTCGGACACCAACTCTAATTCAGTTTTAAACAGTAATTCAACTACATACAATTCTCATTCGACAAATGAAACAACCGGTTCTAACAACACATGCAGTTCAAGTCAGAATGCAATATACAATGGCAATTTCAATTTCAAAAATCTTAACCCAGCAATGAGTGGACTTTTCACAAATGCGACTATTAACGGAGGACACTTTAATTTCTCATTCAATACTAATACCGGTACTAACACTAGTCAACAAAGTTCAGGGATCAAAAGGAAGAGAGTTCAAATGATTGATAGTGACAGTGATTAATGATTAAATTTATTAAGATAATGAAATATATTTATATTTAGATTGTTGATTTCGAATACACATGATTATGATGATATTGTTGACAATTTCTGAATCCAAATATTTAATTATAGTACATGTAGTACATTAGATGGATTTGATTTGATTTTTGGTGTTTTAACGCCACTTTCAGCAATATCTCAGCTATAACATGGCAACCAGTTTTAGTGGTGGAGGAAGCTAGAGTACCCGGAGAGAACAACGAACCATGGGCAAGCAACTGGTAAACTTTATCACTTGGGGCTGCGAGTCGACTGCACCCTTTTTTGTAAGGCCCTGGAGAGTTAAAATCTAACATTTAGCTAGTTTAACCACACCATACTTTTGTTTACCTATCCAAATTCACGAGCTTTTACCAGTGGCTGTCATATTTTTTAAAACAACCACAGTACCAGAATTACTGTCAATTTTGATGATATTATTGAATATTTTCGACAATTCATGTCTCATCAGTACATAATGTAGCTAGAATCGAAAGATTAGGAAACCTAATTTTCAAATACTTTATTGGATAAAGCACAGTAGATCACATGTATTTGCATAATCCAATACAATAACAAAATTATCAATGCAAGGTAAAAGGACTATTATTATTGTTCTTCATCTTTTGTTAAACAATTGAAAAGTATCTAATCAGACAGGAAAGGTTTTAATACAGGAAATATTATTTGCATACAGATTTCAAAATCTCATATACCGTAACAGTATTCAGCCATCAAACTAGATTAGGATTTGAACCTAAGACCTTCTCTTGCGCATGTACAGATGTACTTAATTGACGTAAGACATGCTCTAACCTCTGAGCTGCCTAGTTTTGTCTTATTTTGACATAATGAAATCCATGGCACAAATATTATGTCCTTTTGTAATATCATGGGTCATAATTTAGCTAACAGGTTTGCAAACTGAAGAAGCGAAGGTATTGTATATACCTACATGTGATATTACTGGCTGTACTGTCAATTATTACCGGTACGTAAACATAAAAAGGTCCAATCGACAATAGCCAATATGGTCAAAATTACATACATTGTATATCACTGTGTATTTGTAGCTGTCTTAGTTCGACATCAGGTGTTAATGGGTTCGGTGTTGATAGAAAATTAGGAACTATTAATTGTGCCAGATGAAAATCGGGAGAAAACTGATGAAATTGAGAAATATCTAGTTAACCATACGATTGATTGATTGGTGCTTAACGTCCAGCGAGCAATTGTTCAGCTATATTCAGGTCCGATGAGAACATTTAAAATAAAAATTTAAAAGCCACGGGACTCGAAACAAGAAAATGTGATGGGTAGGGACCGATAATTTAGCCAGTGCAACAGGTCTCCTATGGACCACTCATCATGAGCAGATACACTGGGTTCTTTAACGTGCGTAGAGGGTGGCAATCTTTCAACACGTGACCTCGATTTTAAGTATGCGTACGTCTCATCCGAAGGACGGGTTGGTTGTAAATTTATACATCCCGCACAACCGACGGACGCCCCTTCAAGCCGAAGAACCTCTCGGTCCCAATTCTATACCCCGGAGTTGACCCCTTTAGAGGACTAGTGCCTCTAGAGCGGAGAAACCTGGTGCCTAGTCTACCTCGCACATGAAGAATAGTATCCAGTAAGCCATCTGGTCACAATAAAATTATGAACAAGATTTCGTGGTGACCTGCAGTGCAGGTATCTGATTATTTGACCACAGGCTATGCATTTACAAACATTTTTGAGGGTGGGGGTATATTTCCTAACAATAACCTTCATTTTCTCTTGCCATGGTGCGACAGCTGACACGTGGTAATCAAGTGTATTTTTGTTTGCGAAAACAAGTCATTATTTGTGACTGTACGAGCAACTATAAACACCCAAGGTCATTCATCTACATAGATTTCAGCAATTTGATAAAACAAAACCTCGTGTATATAATGTAAGAGTTGTCAAACGATCCTGACACTACAAATCTTACCTGAAGCGACTAACCTTACCTTACCTCTGTATCTTTACCCCCTTCAAAGGAGAACCATACTGTGTTGTATGTCTAACGTGTGTTTGATGGCGGTGCGCTGTACAGTGCTGTGTCAGTGAAAGTCCCATCACCTCCGTATCCATGAATAGAATGTATGTACAATAAAAATCAGGCTTATTCACACGGTATATAAAAAGTTTACCAAATCAGGTTAAAACAATGCAGTCCACAACGATAGATCCGATATTACGTTTAAAATATGCATGTTGCACATATTGTATGGAGAAATTTAAGAAGACATATCACTAACAAATCTTCATTGGAAGAAAGCGCCATCTTGTGTGGAGTTGAACTTGCCGCGGTGCTTGAATATGATTTCATTTAAATTTTCATTATTTTAAATCATTGTCTGTGAACTGTGATTTTTTTGGTTAAATTTTCATCAAGTTACGTTATAAAATCCACCGTTTACTGTAATAAAGAATTGTATCTTTGCAAACTAACTTAGGAACTATGTTTTAAAGCGTATTTTGCCTAAAGTAGTGAGTGCGGATGCATATTTTGAATCATGTGAATTTTCCCGCGAAAATACAAATATCGAAACCTATAGATGTACAATATATCCGTGTTTATGTTTGATTTAATGATGATAAACATGTCATCTGAATGTCAATATGATTGATACTAAAAATATCAGCCTGCTCGACAGAATATGAAGTTTTTGACTCGTTCGCTTCGCTCACTCGCCAACAAACTTCATATTCTGGCTCGACAGGCTGATATTTTCCGTATCAATCAATTCACATCCAGATAACATATACATATTGTTGAAAGTGGCGTTAAACACCATAAAACCGACCAACCAAGTATCTAATAAACATTCCTGTCAAGTGTCTTCAAACTGGCCATTTAATATCGGAGAAGATTGAAATGTGAAAAGCTTACAGACGACCACGAAGACGGACGATTATTATGATAGGAAAAGCTTACAGACGACCACGAAAACGGACGATTATTATGATAGGAAAAGCTTACAGACGACCACGAAAACGGACGATTATTATGATAGGAAAAGCTTACAGACGACAACGAAGACGGACGATTATTCATGATATGAAAAGCTTACAGACGACCACGAAGACGGACGATTATTCATGATATGAAAAGCTTACAGACGACCACGAAAACGGACGATTATTCATGATATGAAAAGCTTACAGAGGACCACGACGTCGGACGATTATTCATGATATGAAAAGCTTACAGACGACCACGAAGACGGACGATTATTCAAGATATGAAAAGCTTACAGACGACCATGAAAACGGACGATTATTCATGATATGAAAAGCTTACAGACGACCACGACGACGGACGATTATTCATGATATAAAAAGCTTACAGACGACCACGAAAACGGACGATTATTCATGATATGAAAAACTTGCAGACGACCACGAAAACGGACAATTATTCATGATAGGAAAAGCTTACAGACGACCACGAAAACGGACGATTATTCATGATATGAAAAGCTTACAGAGGACCACGAAGACGGGTGATTATTCATGATATGAAAAGCTTACAGACGACCACGAAGACGGACGATTATTCATAATAGGAAAAGCTTAGAGACGACCACGAAAACGAGCGATTATTCATGATATGAAAATTTGCAGACGACCACGAAGACGGACGATTATTCATGATATGAAAAGCTTACAGACGACCACGAAGATGGACGATTATTCATAATAGGAAAAGCTTACAGACGACCACGAAGACGGGCGATTATTCATGATAGGAAAAGCTTACAGACGACCACGAAAACGGACGATTATTCATGATATGAAAAGCTTACAGACGACCACGAAGACGGACGATTATTCATTATATGAAAAGCTTGCAGAGGACCACGAAAACAGACGATTATTCATGATAGGAAAACCTTACAGACGACCACGAAAACGGACGATTATTCATGATATGAAAAGCTTACAGACGACCACGAAGACGGACGATTATTCATGATATGAAAAGCTTACAGACGACCACGAAGACGTACGATTATTCATGATATGAAAAGCTTGCAGACGACCACGAAAACGGACGATTATTCATGATATGAAAAGCTTACAGACGACCACGAAAACGGACGATTATTCATGATATGAAAAGCTTACAGACGACCACGAAAACGAACGATTATTCATGATATGAAAAGCTTACAGACGACCACGAAACCGGACGATTATTCATGATAGGAAAAGCTTGCAGACGACCACGAAAACGGACGATTATTCATGATATGAAAAGCTTGCAGACGACCACGAAAACGAACGATTATTCATGATATGAAAAGCTTGCAGACGACCACGAAAACGGACGATTATTCATGATAGGAAAAGCTTACAGACGACCACGAAGACGGACGATTATTCGTGATATGAAAAGCTTACAGACGACCACGAAGACGGACGATTATTCGTGATATGAAAAGCTTACAGACGACCACGAAAACGGACGATTATTCGTGATAATGATAAAAACGTAGATATCCAGTTTAGTGCACACGAAGCGTTAGTGAAATAACCTTCATCAGACACTCTAAAAATTAAAATATTTGAAAACCAAATTATTTAAAAAAAATCTTTGGGAGCAAAAAAAACAGAGGTCTTTTTAAAATAGAATAACCAAAATAGTCTAAGGTGATCTTAACAGGACGATTAACAGCAATACTTAACAACAACTACATATTTGTGTATTGCCTGTACTGTACAGTGATTTATTCATTGATATGTCATAATGTTTGGCATTTTATGTTAATATTACCACCCCTTACATAAGTTATTTTTATTGTCTGTCATATACATTTGTAATGCTGAAAAGTTATACATAAAACGGTTTTGTTGTTTTGAGTTACCAGTAAACATTATTAGTGACAATGTACTCAACCTCTCCTCGTCCGTTGCAAATTCCAAACTCGAAAAAAAACAGAAATGACAAAATCAGATGTCAATGTGAATGAACGTACTGTCGTGGGAAAGGCACAATATGTGACCGTGTTGAATCGTTTAATTTGGCATTGAAGTACAAACTGATATTGGTTTTCTAAGCACAATGGTAACAAACCAATATAAATAGAACACATGTACACCAGTCTTTGCATAATGGTCTAATGAACAGTGAAAATTAAACATCGTTACATATATGATGGTTGAATTATTAGTTATATTCTGGTAAGATTTGTTAATTATACATAAATCCACATATACCACAAATAGAGAAAAAGCTATGGATGGATTAGATTATGCTGTTTAACGCAAAGGCACTTGTTTCATTCAAAAAATAAATACCCCCTCCTCTTCATAACTTCAAGGTAACTATCTGCCCTTTTCCCTTTCCCCACTTCGCCTCAATATTTTTCGCTTATTTGTGATCCTTTCGTTGACCCAATTATATCGTTACACTCTCGAGATATTTCTTTTTTCGACTGTCACATTTAAATATATCTACCGGGNCCCCCCCCCCCCGTAAGACGAATTGGACAAGAATATTAAGCGAAAGTCGCATGCTCTACTTTTCAGTCATTGGATCGGATCCTTGAAGTAATGAAGAGGAGGGGGCATATATTGTTTGAATGAAACAAGTGCCTGTGGTTTAACGGTACTTTCGACAATATTTCAACTATATCGTGGCGATCAGCTTTATTGGTGGAAAAAAAAACGGAATATCCTGAGAAAACCACCGACCTGCCTCAAGTCACTGACAAATGCTATGGCATAAAGTAGTAGCGTTTACACATAGTCATATGGGATTCGAACTCACAACTTTAGTGGTGATAGGCACTGATTGCATAAGTGGTTGTAAATCTAACTACCATACAATCACGATCACAAAGTTATGGAGTAATGGTTTAAGATAATGTTGATGTACTCCAAGGATATAAAAATATATCATGTTAAAGTAAAGTATCCAATGAATTCCTACAATCAAGACGGGGATATCAGACCGTATTCCCTGGGTAAGGACGGGAATATTGAAAACAGTTTCAAAATGGCGTCTGTTTATCGCTTCATATATTTGTTTTAGCATAAAAATATTAAAACATAAATAAAAAGATCTTGAATAAAACTTTTTATAAAAAGATGCATTTTACGGAATCTTTCATCTCCGTCCCCATTTTGGCTTTGTACTCAAGAAGGGAGATAACAAGTAATTTATCGTCTGCTAAAATGGCAACAAAAAGATTTGCATCTCACACGGAACAGTTGGAAATAGTTCATGTGAAGCAGGTACGGATTCAGACAGAGTGTGCTCCCAGTACAGTATTATCCGTCTTTGGTTGTTGTTGGTCGGTCATAATTTTCTCTTAGTTCTTCAATATTTGTGGTCAAAAGTAAGTCTTCAACAATGAGAAATATTATTATTTACAGTATTTATATACTAGTAGCGCATTATCTAATTAAAAATTACTCATATTTTATAAAATATCATATTCAGAGAATGATATATACTCTTTAATATTGGTACAAGAAGACTTTAACAAAATATAATTGTTATTCGGGCTTCACAGGGGATACTGGTTCATATTCCTTGTGAAGATCCCGAATAACATAGTATTTGTGATCTTTGAGAAAATGAGTAATGTTAAATAAAATCAACCAGTGCAAATACAGCCTTTAATAAAGTAAATAAATAAAACATGCTGCCCTTTCGTTTGCTTGCTGCCCTTTCGTTTGCTTACTGCCCTTTCGTCTGCTTGCTGTCCTTTCGTTTGCTTGCTGCCCTTTCGTTTGCTTACTGCCCCTTCGTCTGCTTGCTGTCCTTTCGTCTGCTTGCTGCCCTTTTGTCTGATTGTTGCCCTTTCGTTTGCCAAAGACATTTAAATCATTTTTCGTTCTAATCTTTTAGCTCCGAGCGTACTACCTGATGAAGGTCATTCCTTCCGGAAACGCGTCATGCGCACTAAATAAGATATCTACGTCTCGTGAGATTGTATCTCAGGCTCAAAGACAAAAGAACAATAATGGCTGAATTATAAATAGGCTCAATGAAGTGTCATCTCTTCTTATTGGTGGAATCGTACAAATCCGTGTTTGCCTTTTTTATATTACCATTCATACATACAATTGGAATGGTGGATCAATTTATCAAGAAAACCTTGAAGATACCAAAGGGTATTCCGAAGTACTAATTCAAAGGAAGATAGACATCACAATGAGGGAAAGAAAGAGAACAAAAAGACAAACAATAACCGACAAAATACTACACAGGAAACTAAAGATCCAACAACACGAACCTCACTAAAGACCGAGAGTGAACTCAGGCGCCCCGGAAGGACAAGCAATTATATATATGTATGGCGAAAAACATGACAATTCAACGGACAGCTGTGATAAATACATCAGTTTACGAAAGTTAATTTCTGATTGTAAATTACATACGCCTTTAAAATAATTCTACTTACCATGAATTATACCTACGTTAAGTTCGTTAGAAATAAAAAACGGTGGAGTAATGTTACAACTATTACTGGAATAATGGAAGACATGACTTGATTAAATAATACAACTGTTATAAAAACATGTTACACAACCACACACAAAATTGACTATTAATTAATTGTAGGAGGATTGGTATTGGCTGAAAATAGCCATTACGTAAGAAGTAAAAACACAGATATCTAATTTAGTGCGCACTTAATGTTAAATGTCAAAGTTTTACAGTGAACTCGTTAAGTCCTAATGCCATTAAACTTAAACAATATCCATCACCAACAAGCAGTCAAATCTATACACTTCCTCCTTATTCAAAGATCAGTCTGTTCACATACACTCCAAATACTATCGGAACCAATTCCTTCATAGAGATGTGTTAGAGAATCTCAGCATTGACGACTTAAAGTCTAATAACTGTGCAAATTCTCCATTCATGTATATATCAAATCCACTATTACAACCAATTCATTCAAAGACACGAGTTACAGGAACTCAGCATTGACGACTTAAAGTCTAATCCTGAACGAATTCTCCATTCATGTATAATCCGGCTCCCCATGGTACTATCTGGTGGCCTTAGCATTATGAACAATACTTCACTACGAGATAACACGAACCTAAATCCATAAATTGAAAACATAACCTTTAAATGTCTTATGGATTCTTATTCCCTTTCGGGTCGTGCACTATGTTTTCAACCCTGGCCACTATATTGGCATAGTCATTGCTAACACAACATGTTTATATAAATAACAACAACATCTAACATGAAAATAATGTAAGAAACTAGTATAAATAAATAAATGCAATTAAACATAAATAAAACATGAACTCCAAACAAAACAAAAAATAGAAGTAAAAACGGAAATCGTAGGAGACTCGCAACTATCAACTAAAACGGCGAAGAATTATATAATTTACGATATACTATGCTATTATTCAGATTAAGATTCGGAGGTCTGAAGACCGGTAAACACGTGAACAAATAGAATAGAACAAAAGAAACTAGTTTTATCAAATGTGTACGCCAGGTATTCTACTTCCATTAAAAAAGAAGTAAATATTTAGACCTATTTGTCATCCGACAAACCTCGTGTCGTGCCTCTTTGAGGGGTGGGAACCAGTCTAGTTCATATTCCACTGAAAGCTTAAAACTCATGGCCTCAGCTTACGTGGACAATTACCTCAGTATTTAATGACTTGTTTTCATTTCTAGTATAATTGTTGAATGATTTTGTTGTGTGTGTATAACGATTTCCGCATTAGAAGATGTTCGGTTCGTTTTTACCTCCAGTTGTTTGTAGGAGGGCTCATGCCATATTTACGTTATTTGTGTTTGTTTACGTATAGTGGTGTCCAACACATATTGTGTTGTGTTTTTGTTTTGTTTTTCTTCGTCTTGTGTACCCTATGTTGCCAGGTCCTCTGGATTGTTCATTTGTGATTGGCATTTCGGTGTTCTCTGACGTTTATTTTATATATATTTAGGCTTTCATTAAATTGTATTGGTTTTAATGGAGTTAACACCATTTTCAGTAATATGTTGTGCCATGTCGTGCCGGAAGTTTGAAGATACCAGAGTACCCGGATAAAACCATCTATTACGTCAGTAACTGACAAACTGTAAATAATGATATATGGAGTGCATCTATATCCACGAATTCAGAATTTCAGCGCTGATAGACACTAATGGGTATAGTTAGATACTAATGATAGACGATCATGGTGTCTTATTCTTAAAATAGAAATACATATGTTTAAGAAGCTCAATCTTTCTAAGCAATTAGAATAATACTTCTATTAATGTCATTTGACTTTGGAATTGACATGTAGGCAGAAGGGTTTGAAGATACCAAAGGGGTAATCAGAATCCGTAAATCGAAGAAGAACAGACAACACAATGGCCAAAAGAAAAAGGACAAAAGGACAAGCAACGATCTACAAAACATACATATAAAACTAAAGATCGAGTAACACGAACCTCACTAAAAACCAGGAGTGAACTCAGGTGCTCCGGAAAGGTAATTAGTTCTTGCTCCACTAGTGACATCCGTCGTGTTAATCTAGTTACAAACTCGTTGATAAGTCATGAATGAGGAAAGGACCGGGAAGCATTATTTCAGCTATGTTCATGACGACATCAAATTAATAACCAATGAATCGTTTGGGTTAACGGTGTTACTGGATCAGGCCAGTGGATGTATGTTATCATTGGCACAGGGAAAATGGGAGGAGACAGTTACGACAGGAATATTGTGTCATTCAACCAGCTACCATCGATATCCTCTCATGACAAACAATTGTTTATCAGAAGTATTTCCAAAGACCTTGACTCCTCTGAATACGCCTATGGTCGATATTTGTATTTATTCGTCCCCCACAATTAGCGTACAATGTATGCCCCTTTGGAGGGGGGTATATCCCACCAACAGAGAAACCATATCTCATTTCTATATCCTGGGGAACTTCGGGGTCGGGAAGAAACTGATGATTCAGAAAAATGTACATAAACTATGGTTCTTTTACGAAAATATCATCAGATATATGAATTTTTTTTTTAAATACTTGAAAGGGTAAATGCTTTTTGATGTACAAAAGGTGTTTCTTTTTTATTCTCAAGATACGCTTTTGACACGATGAACACTTACAGCATGCAAAAAAAAACATATCTAAGAAGACAACGTGTCTATCGAACAAAAGAAGGATTTTTCTGTTTTAGCGTGTATCTATCCTACCCAAAGAATGTTTGCCCTCTTTTTTTTAAAGGTTAATATTAGTTTATGTTATGACGAAAAGTCAAAAGAAGGATTTTTCTGTTTTATCGTGTATCTATCCTACCCAAAAAATGTTTACACTTTTTTTTAAAGGTTAATATTAGTTTATGTTATGATGAAGAGTCATTTCTAAGCTTGTCACTTCTCATTTAATTGCGAAAATATTGTTATCGGTGTTTCATTCACAAAATCATTTATGGTTAAGTGGGCGTAGACAAGAGATGGATGCATTAATTTGATTCCATCCCAAGGAAATTGCTCGTGACAACTGTAATTCTTTTTATATAACCTAAAGTGTTTGCAGAATTTCCTGCAAATTAATGTTGTCGTTAGACTTTTAACGGCATACAAACGAGAGCACAATGTAATCAATGGTGTGAAACTGACAATTAAAAACATACGGAAGACACCTACAATGGCAAACGTTGATCTTGATGAGTTTGAATTTGTTTTTATGTCTTGAAATTTCAAGCCCACTTTGTCTTCAAAAATTATAAGATGTTTTTATTGATCTGATCTACAAATGATAGCGACAAACAATTTCCAATATTTGTTGAAAGTGGCGTTAAACACCATAACTTCCTACACCAATATTTGACAAGTGTATCATTTTATTGTTATTTCTACATTTTTGAATTTTGTTCGAGAAGGGGGGCCGTTATGGCCGTGATCGTATGATAGTTGGATTTACAACTACCTGTGCAATCAGTACCTATCATCACTAACGTTGTGAGTTCGAATCTCACACAGACGAGGTGTACTCGATTCAACATTATGAAAACAAGTTTATATGCAATATTCATATAGACATTTAAAAGTTGGTTCGGCAGGTCGGTGGTTTTCTCCTGATACTTTGGTTTCCTTTATCCAATAAAACTGACCGCCATGATATAACTGAACTATTGTTGAAAGTGGCGTTAAACACCACAACCCTAGCCCTACAAATGACAGAGACCAACAATTTCCAATATTTGGCAAGTGTTTCATTTCATTGTTATTTCTGTATTGTTGAATCTTCCCCCAGAAGTCAGGCTATACTGATCATGATGTGTTTCTATATATAACCCATTATCAGGTAATACAATATTATTATCTATTTGAAATTCATAGACACGTTAAAAGTTAGTATCTGTATTTAAGCTCTTAACAGGAAGTAAAGTCATACGCGTGTTTACACTGATTGATTAATTGTTGTTTAACATTTGTCTAAAACTAGACAAAGTGATTAACAATATTATGTCAGCTATCTTTATGACGCCATAAACAATCGATCATGTACGCAACAATGTAGTTCTATGATGGGACTATTGATGATTGGCAAACAGAAAAGAATAAAAGCTGGATACGAATACGGTCGGTCGATGGTGCTTTTCAACGGTCCAAATGGGGCGCGGGTGACTCAATTAGTAAAGGCAGTTGGATTACCTAACAACTCATACAAGCCTATCACCAATACGGAGTGGGTTCGCGCCCGGCTTTGTAAATTATAAAAAAGGGTGCACTCGACTCGCAACCGCAAGTGATAAAGTTTACCAGTTGCTAGCCCATGGTCGGTGGTTCTCTCCGGGTACTCCGGCTTCTTCCACCACAAAAACTGGTCGCCATGATATAGCTGAGATATTGCTGAAAGTGGTGTTAAACTCAATAAATCAAATCAACTCAAATCAAATCAAATCCAACGGTCCATAACAATGACCACTCCTATCTAACTGTTGCACATGCTAATTAGAAACAATTGTTTTGTTTTGTTTTGTTTGAGAGGGGGGGGGGGTATTTACAAACAAGAGCGTTGCATTCTTCAAACATGAGCCACTCGCTTACGTACATTTAAAAAATAAATATATTGTATTTGAAGTGTTGACGGCGTCGATTTGTGATTTTACAGTCGCCATAAAACGGACATTTGCGACCGTTTAAATTTGAGATATAATCCAACAAGGAATAATTTCAAAAGTAGGGGACTTTTTTCTATCATGTTGTATCAATTGGCAAGAATTCAATATAGCGGATCATTCGCACTAGAACCCTTAGCTACGACATGTCGATCGTGGATTTGACGGCAAACATTATGCAATGAAAAAACACCTGTTTTATTATGATTTCATTACAATTTATATGCAATATCTAATTGCAATAATTTGATGATCTATTTATTCTGGTCTCTTATGAAGACCATTATAATGATATTATATCTGTTTATATATTATATATTATTTTTGTCCTTAATGTAATGGTCGTTAACAAACCCATGCTTCAGTTTTAGCTAACACTCGGTTACCTACCAGCATTCATTGGTTCTGATATTGTACTGTCCATGTTTATGTTGTCGTTCATTCTTGTGCTAATGTATCTTTTAGAATGGAATCAAACCATGCAAGTTTGATTATTGTTTGTTCATATCTGTATTGTCTGTAGGGGCCGTCGTGGATCTGATCGTATGGTAGTTGGATCTACAACTACCTCTGGCTATCACCACTAAAATTGTGAGTTCGAATCCCATTCATGGCGAGGTGTATTCCATATTACATTATGTGATAAAGTCTGTTAGTGACTTGCGGCAGGTTGGTGGTTTTTTCCGGTAACTCCACTTTCCTCCACTAATGAAACTGACAGCCACGATATAACTGTAATATTGTTGAAAGTGGCGTTAAACACCATAAGCCAACAGTATTGTCTGTAGATATTCAATTAGTAAAGCGGAAGGGGTGGGGACTTGGCACTTCCTCAACGCCACCCGTCACACTTTTGAGTCAATCTGCATGGAGTCAGGACCCATTTAGACACCCATCGACATATGTCGTGGGGTTTTTTTCTGTTCAATAGTTCAATATTTTGAGATGTGAGATATTTGTTGTTTTGTTGATTTTGGTTGAACTGCTGATCATCACTGTTTAATAAACGTTAGAGAATACCAAAGTAGAAAACAAAAAAGGACAGTCCAGAGAAACTGGGGGGAAAAAACATAAAACAAAACAAAAAACACAACACTATATGTGTTGAACACCACTATGCACAAACAAACACAAATAACGTAAAAAAAAAAAAAAAAAAAAAAAAAAAGAGACACGCGCCCTTCTACAAACAACTGGAAGTAAAGACGAACCAAACATAGTTGCTATGCGGAAATCGTAACTGACATTACAACACGGAACTCAAAACGTAGAGACACATAATAGGGCAACACAAAAAACTAAAAAGATGAGCAACACGGACCCATCAAAAACCATGGGTTGAACTCAGGCGCTTGTGAATGATAAGCAGTTCCTGCTTCTTATAAGACAAATGCCATGTTACTCATATATACAGTTAAGTCCGGTAAAAGTCTTGGTAGTGATAGATGTTTCAATTCCTAATTTCATTTTTTGAAAACATTGATTTTAACTATGACACTATCCTGAATTCATAATTCGTATTTATATGTGTAATATATCTAGCCATTTTAATTAATTTGAAAATGGAAGCGGAAATGGCATGTCAACTGAAACAGTTATTTACAGAACAAAATGATGCAACTATGTCAGTATCTAAAAATAAATGACCTTTTGTAACATTTTTACAATATAGTCATTAAGCTATTACTCCACAATTCCGCAAATACAGCAGAAAAAAAAAATTTATAAAAATAGTAACTGATTTATTTCTATCACATGATGTCGATATCATTAAAAGTCTGCAGAACAATGAGATAAAGTTAAATAAATAAAAAAATAAAATTATTTTTGTAAGCGATTCCAAAAGTAGAATAATTAGTACGACAATATATCAAACATCAAACAGGCCATGTTCAATAAGGAAGTTAATGGCGTCATTGATGTATATATTTCAAATTAAATACACTATTGTATCATTTTTTTTATATAAATTTCCTTTTCAAGAAATTTACGTTGTATCGACCCGTTAATAGTCATAAAAACGTATATATCTAATTTAGTGGAATAATCTTCATCAGTTACGCTTAAAATCGACAAAAACCAAATAATTAAAAGTTTCGAGAACAATAAAACAAAAGGGCTGAAACAGGATAGACAAAATCGGCTCAGGTCATCTATGCTTGAAGGAGGAGATATTTACCATTCCTACCGTAATTTATCAAAACTATGGTCAATCTTCTTCCAGCATAGATATCATTAGCCGATGTTTACTCGATATTTAGTTTTATGTGTATGTTTTGTAGATCGTTGTTTGTACTTTTGTACTTTTTCTTTTGGCCATTGTGTTGTCTGTTCTTCGTTATACGGATTCTGATTACCTCTTTTGTGTTTTTAAACTATTCTTCCTATTTATGGCCTTTGGCTTACTAGCTCTTAAAACATTTAAATCATGTGGCTTTAAAATCTGTTGACTGAATATACCTGATAAAGGTTATTCCAGAAACGTGTCGTGCACACTAAATTAGATTTCTACGTTATATATACAATATATGTGCACTGTCGAAGCATACAGGTAATATGTGTATGAGGCTTAGAAACAAGGGAAAAGTTTTTCCCACGTTTCGCGCAGAATACACATATTTACCTATATGCTTCGACAGTGCACATGTATTGTATTTATCCTGCAATTTTAAATCGTAAATAAACGTTTACTGGACGATGATAAAAGTATTTGAAATAATGTTGTGTATGTATTTGAAAACAATATACCCCAATGTGCCCCGATGAGTTTGCCAAATATAAAATTTTATTCTATTTATAACTGACCAATATCAAAAATAATATTGGGCAGGCTATATTGGTCGGTAAATGCTGTCATTGCAGGATAAATTACTATACCTGGGTCGATACAATGTACTATTAGTCATCTAGGGCATCAACCGCCAAGTAATCAATTCTTCGTCATTCAGATGTTTTATTAATATATGCGGGGGAGGGGGTCGTACTTGTTTGATAGTCGGATCTACAATTACCTATGCAATCAGTGCCTATCACCACTGAAATTGTTAGTTCGAATCCCACTTACGCGTGCTGTACTCTATACAACATTATGTGATTAAGTTTGTCAGTTTTTTCCGACAGGTTGATGGTTTTTTCCGAGCACTCCGGTTTCCTCCACCAATAAAACTGACAGCCTCGATATAACTGAAATATTGTTGAAAGTGGCGTTAAACACCGTAAATCTAAACCTATTAATATATGTGTGCTTGAAGTTTACAATTCCTAAATAAAGTAATTTATCAAAACTTAAGTCAATATTCCTCATGCATAAGTAACTTTAACCGAGTTAGGTCTGTTCGTTTACTTGTTCCGAAAGACTTGATCATTATATGGCTTTCTAATCTCTGAGTATGATGATTTGATTTGATTTTTGGTGTTTAACGCCACTTTCAACAATATTTCAGCTATATCATGGCGACCAGTTTTAGTGGTGGAGGAAGCCGGAGTACCCGGAGAGAACCACCGGCCATGGGCAAGCAACTGGTAAACTTTATCACTTGCGGTTGCGAGTCGAGTGCACCCTTTTTTGTAATTTACAAAGCCGGGCGCGAACCCACGCCGTATTGGTGATAGGCTTGTATGAGTTGTTAGATCCAGCGACCTAACTCATTGAACCACCCAGGCCCCTTCTCTGAGTATGAGCGTACCTGATGAAGGCTATGCCTGAGACATGGATTATAAACCTTTTTGGTCTCCTAGTCAATATAGCTGAAATAGTGCTTACATGACGTTAAACAACAATAGATCGATCAATCAATAGTTAGATACACTCGCCATTAACACTACAATGCAGAATATGGAAGCCCAAATATAGATACAACTAAGTCTGAGATGAGACATTGTAGGGTAATGCAAGAATTGAATCATAGCTACTTCACCCTGGTTCCACAAGTAGGGGCCGTCCTGGTCGTGATCGTATGATAGTTAGATTTACAACTACCTGTGTAATCAGTGCCTATCACCACCAAAGTTGTAAGTTCGAACCCTGTTCATGGCGAGCTATTCTCGATACAACATTATGTGATAAAGTTTATCAGTGACTTGCGACAAATCGATGGTTTTCTCCGGGTACTCCAGTTTTTTTTTTTTTT
>MJUT01025267.1:13917-24294 GCA_002080005.1 Gigantidas platifrons
CTGATAGTGCTTAACCATACACTTTATTATATATCGTTACGGTCCGTGTCTGAGAGGCGTGACAGACTGACAGTGTACTTTATTATGTATTGTTACGGTCCGTGACTGGGAAGCGTGACAGACTGACAGTGTACTTTATACAGCATCATTGTCATATCGGATAGTCCTTAACAATACACTTGATTATATATCGTTACGGTCCGTGTGTGAGAGGCGTGACCGACTGACAGTGTACTTTATTATGTATCGTTACAGTCCGTGTCTAGGAAGCGTGACAGACTGACCTTGTCATATCTGATAGTGCTTAACCATACACTTTATTATGTATAGTTATGGTCCGTGTCTAGGAAGCGTGACAGACTGACAGTGTACTTTATTATGTATCGTTACGGTCCGTGTCTAAGAAGCGTGACAGACTGACAGTGTACTTTACATAGCATCCTTTTCGTATCTGATAGTGCTTAACCATACACGTTATTATATATCATTGCGGTCCGTGTCTGAGAGGCGTGACAGACTGACAGTGTACTTTATTATGTATCGTTATGGTCCGTGTCTAGGAAGCTTGACAGACTAACAGTGTACTTTATTATGTATCGTTACGGTCCGTGTCTAGGAAGCGTGACAGACTGACAGTGTACTTTATTATGTATCGTTACAGTCCGTGTCTTGGAAGCGTGACAGACTGACAGTGTACTTTATACAGCATCCTTGTCATATCTGATAGTGGTTAACTATACACTTGATTATATATCGTTGCGATCCGTGTCTGAGAGGCGTGACTGACTGACAGAGTACTTTATTATGTATCGTTACAGTCCGTGTCTAGGAAGCGTGACAGACTGACAGTGTACTTTATTATGTATCGTTACAGTCCGTGTCTAGGAAGCGTGACAGTCTGACAGTGTACTTTATATTGTATCCTTGGCATATCTGATAGTGCTTAACCATACACTTTATTATGTATCGTTACGGTCCTTGTCTAGGAAGAGTGACAGACTGACAGTGTACTTTATTATGTATCGTTACAGTCCGTGTCTAGGAAGCGTGACAGACTGACAGTGTACTTTATATTGTATCCTTGTCATATCTGATAGTGCTTAACCATACACTTTATTATGTATCGTTACGGTCCATGTCTGTGAAGCGTGACCGACTGACAGTGTACTTTATTATGTATCGTTGCGGTCCGTGTCTGGGAAGCGTGACTGACTGACAGTGTACTTTATTATGTATCGTTACGGTTCGTGTCTGGGAAGCGTGACAGACTGACAGTGTACTTTATTATTCATCGTTACGGTCCGTGTCTAGGAAGCGTGACAGACTGACAGTGTGCTTTATTATGTATCGTTACAGTTCGTGTCTAGGAAGCGTGACAGACTGACAGTGTACTTTATGTTGTATCCTTGTCATATCTGATAGTGCTTAACCATACACTTTATTATGTATAGTTACGGTCCGTGTCTGGGAAGCGTGACAGACTGACAGTGTACTTTATTATGTATCGTTACGGTCCGTGTCTGGGAAGCGTGACAGACTGACAGTGTACTTTATTATGTATCGTTATGGTCGTGTCTAGGAAGCGTGACAGACTGACAGTGTACTTTATTATGTATCGTTACAGTCCGTGTCTAGGAAGCGTGACAGACTGACAGTGTGCTTTATTATGTATCGTTACGGTCCGTGTCTAGGAAGCGTGACAGACTGACAGTGTACTTTATTATGTATCGTTACGGTCCGTGTCTGGGAAGAGTGACTGACTGACGGTGTACTTTATTATGTATCGTTACGGTCCGTGTCTAGGAAGCGTGACAGACTGACAGTGTACTTTATGTTGTATCCTTGTCATATCTGATAGTGCTTAAACATACACTTTATTATGTATAGTTACGGTCCGTGTCTGGGAAGCGTGACAGACTGACAGTGTACTTTATTATGTATCGTTACGGTCCGTGTCTGGGAAGCGTGACAGACTGACAGTGTTGCTTTAACCATACACTTTATTATATATCGTAACGGTCAGTGTCTGGGAAGCGTGACAGACTGACAGTGTACTTTATAGTGTATCCTTGTTATCATATCGGCTAGTCCGTTTTCGTGTACATAATAATATATATTTGTGCCGTATCTGACAGTTCGTAGCCTTGTACTTAGTACTTTGTATTTGTACCGTATCTGATAATTCGTACCGTTGTACTTAGTACACTGTTTTGTATCGTATCTGATAATTCGTAACCTTGTTCTTAGTACTCTGTCTTTTTTTATAAATATACTTATTTATATCATAAACAGGGTAATTGATCAATCTGCTTTATTGCGCGCATATATAATATAATAAAAACTTATATATCAGTGCGCACGGCCCTTTTCTGGAATAACATTTCTCATGTACACTCATTATAGAAATATTGGAAAGCCAAATAATTTAAAAGTGTTTGGCAGCAATAAACCAAAGGCCATAAACAGGATAGCTACAATCAGCTGTCACCTTTTCCTGAGGCAGTAAAACCTTGGTTTTGATAATAATCACATTATTTAGGAACTGTACATTGTACCCGGCTTAACTTCCCCGCCACATTTTTGCCCCTGTCCAAAACCAGTACATATATTTCACATGTCGTGTTTTTTTTGTGTTCGGTGAGTTCAGTTAAGGTGAGAGGTGATTGCTCATTTTGTTGATATTGGTGGAATTGATGACCATCACTGCTTAAACGTTATTTCATAATTCGATCACTCAAGGCATATTTAGATAATAGAAAAGGGGATATTAGTCATCCTATTAAAGACAAACGGGCCCTTTGATTACAACAAACATCAACCACCCTACATGTACACTCCCTATACACGATTGTGAAATAATTGTGATTATTATATGGCTTCAGATAATGTTTTATTGTCTGATTGGCTGACGTCCCTAGTAATGTTCTTTGATAAAACGTTATATTCAACGCGCAAAAAGTTACGTGAGTTGAACTAAGATTCCAACGCTCCTCCAGACACCTTAAAATAGAAATGGTGCTTCCCAATTATTATAAAAGTAGCAGCCAATCATCATCGGGATAAGTTTGTCATCGACTAATCAGATGCGTTCTTACTAATTTCCTTCGGTACACAATTAAATTAATAATGGCAGACCTTGGGCAGACAGGGGTGTCAGGGGAGAAAAGTTAAAACTTAAGGTCATATAATAAAACAGTTATTCTAACATGATCTCACTCTTTCCCTTTGTTAAAAAAAAACCAGAATTATTTCTTCGTATTATCTCATTTGCACATGCGCCGATGAATGTGACTGACGTTTCCATTGGCAGCATAAATTGTGACCCGAATAATGCCGATAGAGGGCGCAGTATTGTTCTTCGAGTTAAATAAATTGTGTGCGACATTTTTCGCAAGCGTATGCATAAATTACCGTCTTCCAATCAAAGTATACTACGTATTTGTACTCTTAGACATATCAGAATCGAAATAAATAATGGAAGCCAGAATGTGCTTTGAGTTTTAACATGGATTGGCGGATATTAGTAAATTTTATCCCTCGCTTCTGGCTCGGGATAAAATACTAATATCCGCCAATCCATGTTAAAACTCCCAACACATTCTGGCTTCCATGATTTATTTCTTAAATGACTTTTTAGTTTCGGTGAATACAATGATTGATCAACCCTTGTATTCAACGCATCGAAAGTCATCAATTGTATAATGCTTAGTCTGGATTTTTTAACCTGTGTCATTTTGTTTCAAGGTGTTCCAACAATTCTCCAGGACTTAGAACCCACAGAGACTTCTCTGAGACGCCTTTCACGATGGATCGGTAAAGAGGTATTCCAACTGGCAATAGAACTAGAGCTAGAGGTCCAGGATTATGAAGACATTGAATACAATTATGACTACAAGAATTTGCCAGAGCAAGCATATGCTGTTCTAAGGAAATGGAAACAAAGCAGAAACAGTCCAACTGTAAAACAGTTAGTCAACGCTATGAGTAGCATTAACAGAGATGTGAAATCTATTGTGAAATTGTTGAAAGAATGACAAATAGTTTCAGAAACATTGTGAATAGATCATTCTAATTTAAATGTTAAAAAACATCGGTTTTTTTTATAAACAAAAAAAATAGATTTAATCTAATCAATTTTTTTTTTTGGAACTATGCAAGAAAAGTATGAAGATACAATGCAAGTTTAACTAAACAATCTCCTAATGTATGACAATGCACATATGATCTAATACACGAGCGGTAAGCAATATAACCAATATGCATACTGATATTCGGGAAACTAAACACTATGAATAAATCCAATTATTCCAATATTCTTTCAACAATTGCAATTTGCATCCTATATCAAAGAACAATATCAAACATCATTCATTCTGTAATGAATTCACAAGGTATTTAAATCCCAGGATTATTATCGTTTTATAGTAAAGTGTAATCTCTAACAACGATCAACACACTGACTACAATCATCAAACTCACAAGTGTTTTTATACCCCGTTTTGGACTCTACCATTTTACAAAGACGATTCTAAAAGTCTACATCACCAAAGTGATTTAGCATAGCTTAATTTACTCCGACGAGACTTACGAAAGAAGATATCATTGACAATCATAGGTCTGTCTTCCTTTGAATAACAAAGATGAAGAACTGGATTTATCGCCACTCTACTGGGTTCCTAAATTACACAAGTGTCCTTACAAACAGAGTTATATTGCGGGGTCTGCCTCATGCTCCACGAATACAAAATCCAAATTATTAACATATATTCTATCAGCAGTCAAAGCCGGGCTTCAGAGTTACTGTCACACTAGCTACTCAATGGATGGTATGAATCAGATGTTCTGTGGGATCTGTTCGAAGGCATACAATCAATGTCCCTCTCATCATGCAACAGCAATAAAATATTTAACTTTTCTACCCCCTACACAACTATTCCCCACTCAAAGGTGAAAGACAGATAAAGGGAATTAGTCCAACCGTGTTTCATTAAAAAGAATAGCACACGTAGATAAAAATACCTTGCCCTATGAAGGGAAAATCTTATCTTGTAAAACACCACTCTGATTCTACCAAAAAGTTCTCTGAAACTGATATCATCAGAATGCCTGAATTATTGATTAACGACATATTTGTTATTTTTGATGGATGTGATTTCCAACAGACAGACGAAATACTTATGGGTACAAACTGTGCAAATATTCTCGCCAACTGGTTTCGATATTCGTACGAGGCAGACTTCACACAGAGGTTACTCAAGAAAAACGAAAAGAAGCTAGCCTGATCCTTTAAGTTCACGTTCCGCTATATGGATTATACTCTTTCACTAAATAAGTTTAGGCTTGGCGATTTTGTTGATCGCATCTATCCCATTGAGCTTGAAATAATGGATGCCAAGATACAGATAGGTCTGCTTCATATTTTGACCTACACTTCGAAATTGACAGTGAGGGGCGGTTAAGAACGAAACATTACGACAAAAAAGATGATTTCAATTTTCCTATTGTGAACTTTCCATTTATGTACAGCAACATTTAAGCAGAGCCTGCATATGGAGTATATATTTCTTAGTTGGTCCGATATTCCCGAGCTTGTGCTTCATATCAGGATGTCCTTGATAGATGGTCGCTGCTAACAATGAAGCTGCTTAACCAAGGGTTCCTATTGGTTAAGTTGAAGTCAGCACTTCGAAAAGTTTTACGGTCGCAACGATGACTTGATAAACTTTACGAAACATCTGTCTCACAAATGACCACGGGTATGTTCCACTTGTCGTTTTCACGTTCCGGTCTTTTCCTAATTTATGACTTATCATCGAGTTTGTAATTAGAGTAACACGGCGGGTGCCACTAGAGGAGCAGAATCTGCCTACCATTCAGGAGCACATCAGTTCACCCTCGGTTTTTAGAGTGAAGCCTCCAACGGCGACGTGCACGTACCCAGGCAAGTATCGCAGTCCTATGGTGTTGTTTAAGGATTGACCTACCACTGGACGCCTAGCTCGGATTCCAAATTCACGTAGTCTTTTGCAAACAGTCTGGCCCGAAATTCGGACGTTTGCTAGACCAGGTGTTCTACGGGCAGTGTCCTCAGCCGTTATCATGCTGTTCCGGTGGTAAATAAGGCGTAAATGTCTGTCTTGACATTGTGATGTCACATGTCGCCTGCAGTTACGGAGTCTGTCATTCGTCCTACCTAATTGTCGAAGACAAATCATTAGCCTTGAAATCGCTATTATAGACACATTAATGTCGTCTGCATTGGCCTGTTGAATCATTCCAGCCTGAACCATACCACCGCTCGCTCACAGTCATTTTGATGGGGCCGTGGCATTGACGGTCTTGTGAAAATTCAACTTTGTTTTGGTTTTAGCGTAAAAATATATTTCAAAATCATCTTTGTATAGTTTTTTTGTTGACTAGTGCATGTATATATTCTACATGATCACAAATATCCATTTAATATTCAGCGAATGCCATCCAAGGCGTACCTAATATTCTTACGTAACACCCATGAAAATACATGAATATGTTTATACATGCAAGTCTGGTGTGTGACGTATATGATAAGGGGGTCATCGAAATCCCATCTTTGAGAAATCATCAGATATCAATTATCTATGATTTCCAGCTTACTTTTGGAATCAAAATTAAAATAAGAAAAACTAATAATTTATTTTCTTTAGAAAAATTTAATTAAGCTCTATTACATATATATGCAAATAAACACATTTAAGCATAATGAGCATAACATAATATGCAAGATATATTGTTCATATCAACAGTTACATGTAGAAATAAAAACTTAATATTTTATTTTATTTTAATAATTAAGCACTATAGTATATTAATACAGCTAATTTTGTCTTATAAACAAGTCATGAATCAAATATTCAATTTATTCAATTTAAAATTAACTTCGAAACTGAACTTTTTATCTGCATCAAGTAATTGATTATTTAACCATTATCTCATGTCATAAGATGCACTATTGAATATCAGAATAAAAGCATGCATTTAATTAGTTGAACACTCTCCATGTGACCTTCACTATTCCACGATACAAACTGGGTTGCTGATATAGACCGGTCCAAAAACCGTGTATAGACTGGTGCTACCGGTCTATAGACGGTTTTTGGACCGCTCTATATCAGCATTAATATAAATTTTAAACCACTTTCAATGATCCTGATTAATAGTACATTAAACATGTTCATTTGTCTTTATGTAAAGTTTTATTTATTCCAAAAAATGCAGTTTCTGTTAAGGTTTCTTGATTCCTTAAAAAGTTATATTTGGTGTGTCTTCAATTAAATAAACACAATAGTTACTTATATAGAAGGCAATATAAGGAAATGCAGACTCGGGCAATATCATTTTCACTGGTCCGTACCACTACCCTTGGGCAGTCTGTATATCCTGATATTGCCATCCATGTCAGTAACTATTATATACTATTTATTTTTGTTATTTTTAATATCACATTTAAATATAAATATTAAAATATAAAACCATACTTTATGAGAAAAAAAAACTATATAAATTAACTATATATAAAAATCATACAAATATAATGTTATACAATTATTGCACTTCATTGAGTGCGATATGATGTGTTATGGAGCACTTAAAAGAAATATTGACCAATATTGTACCTGGATAATTTTCAAGGGATTTTTTGTTGTTTTTATTCAAATTAAAAAACACATGAGCTGATCCATTTAATATCATAGACACATGTACTAATTCAATGTGTACAAATTTATTTTACTAATTCGATGTATACAAATTTACATTTGCATTCTGCTTGCGCTTGTAAAACTTATGTGTCACTTTCTGTTTGTGTTTGTGTGACGTCATTGCAACGAACGTAGAAAACGTTTGGCTAGTAAATTTTAAAATTTTCCCTGGATTTCGCCCACAGCTAAATGCATCGTTCAATATGAAATTATGTCGTGCAATATGACGATTAATCATGAAAAACGAATTATATGGTTTTATAATATTGAATAAAACCATAAATGTAATAGATTTATTTATTTACAACATATTGATTTATTTCATTATTTATCAAAATGCATGTTTTAGCAAATTTAAATATTCTAAAATAAAACAAAATTTTGTTTTCATTAAAAATAATTGTGAACATATACATATAATGTATAAATCTATATTTCTATTATAAGAAAGTTGATGTTCAGGTAACACATCTTTCATGAACCTCAATTTAATAGATTATAATTGCTAAAACAAAGCTATGCACCATATATGATTTTAAGAAAGTTGTTCGGGGAACATTCCCCTGTGTTTCCCATTCAATCTTTTGACTATTATACGTTCTCCTCCCTCAGACATAGATGAACATATCTGATTTTGGTTATCCTGTTTATGAACTTTGGTTTAATTACAACGAAAAATGTTTTATTGTTTTTGTTTCCCCCCAATCTTTTGAATTTTGAACGTACCTGGTGAAGGTTATTCAAGATACCCGACATGTGCACTAACTTAGATATCTATGTCTTTATTATTATTGATTGGTAGTTGTTGTTTAACGTCACAGGAGGAGACATAGTTGCATAATTTATCACGTTGAATTCGTCAATCGTGAGCCAGATATAACAGATTTAAGTTGCTCCATGCTATTAGAAATGTCGTGTAAATCAGTTAAATCTGTGTATGTCAGGTCTATCAGTTGATCTGGTATCTCACACTCTTCAAGTATTATTGGAATAACTTTATTTTCCTTTCTAATATCCAGCGGCATTGCAATTGCCATGTTCATTTCTTTATTGCACCATGAACTGGAGATAAAAGCCGGACTCAACACGAGGATCACCTTGTAACTTTTTCTGATGGCAACTCCTATATTGACATTTATTGTAACACCGGGCTCGAAATCTCTGCTTGCAACACAACCTTTAAAATAGAAAACATATTTTTCGAGGTTATTTCACTGTAAAAAAAACTGAAGTTATGCGATTCATCTCCCCTAGCCATGGGTAACCGTAACGGGTTTTCTTGAGGGAGAGGGCTGTATTAGTTCCCCTCGACAAGGATTCTACATTCGAATGTATTAGTACCCCTCGACAAGGATTCTACATTCGATTGTATTAGTACCTCTCGACAAGGATTCTACATTCGATTGCATTAGTGCCCCTCGACAAGGTTTCCACATTCGGTTGTATTAATACCCCTTGACAAGGATTCTACATTCGATTGTATTAGTACCCCTCTACAAGGATTTTACATTCGGTTGTATTAGTACCCCTCGACAAGGATTCCACCGTGATTCCATTGTATTAGTACTATTCGACAAGGAATCTACATTCGATTGTATTAGTACCCCTCTACAAGGATTCTAAATTCAGTTGTATTAGTACCCCTCGACAAGGATTATACATTCGATTGTATTAGTACCCCTCGACAAGGATTCTGCATTCGGTTGTATTAGTACCCCTCGACAAAGATTCTACATTCGATTGTATTAGTACCCCTCGACAAGGATTCTACATTCGGTTGTATTAGTACCCCCAAGTATTCTACATTGTGTTGTATTAGTCTATATACCATCATATAACTTCTCTAAAGGTTGTCATGTGATCAATATTCATGGTGCGCGTTTTGCAAAATTACATTATCGGGTTTTTATTCCGTGTTGTAGTTTCCGCTGCGATTTCTCCATAAAACGATGTTCGGGTCGTTGTTACTCCCATTTGTTTTGAAGGTGTTTATGCTTTATTTGTATTTATCTACGTACACTGGTGTCCAACACGATTTCCATATCAGATGATGTTCGTGTCGATCAATAGTAGCACGACGGGTGTAACATGTAGAGCAGGAACTGCTAACACATCGGAGCACCTTAGTTCACTCCCGGATCAATAGTAGCACGACGGGTGTAACATGTGGAGCAGGAACTGCTAACACACATGAGCACCTTAGTTCACTCACGGATCAATAGTAGCACGACGGGTGTAACATGTGGAGCAGGAACTGTTAACACACAGGAGCACCTTAGTTCACTCCCGGATCAATGGTAGCACGACGGGTGTAACATGTGGAGCAGGAACTGCTAATACACAGGAACACCTTAGTTCACTCCCGGATCAATGGTAGCACGACGGGTGTAACATGTAGAACAGGAACTGCTAATACACAGGAGCACCTTAGTTCACTCACGGATCAATGGTAGCACGACGGGTGTAACATGTGGAGCAGGAACTGCTAATACACAGGAACACCTTAGTTCACTCCCGGATCAATAGTAGCACGACGGGTGTAACATGTAGAACAGGAACTGCTAACACACAGGAGCACCTTAGTTCACTCCCGGATCAATAGTAGCACGACGGGTGTAACATGTGGAGCAGGAACTGCTAA
>MJUT01025268.1:11514-28177 GCA_002080005.1 Gigantidas platifrons
ATATCCTTATTTGGATCAATTCTATAGTAAAACCGACTTTTTCGTAGTAACAGTTTCCATATTTGGCATATATGGATTGGCTCCGCCCATCGCGAGAGTCTACGTAAGGTGTTATGGCGGACAAATAACAATTTTCAAATACGAAACCGGTCTTGAAGATAGAAACAGGGATTGTAACACTTATTTCGTATCACCATTACTTAAAAATTGTTGGGAATAATAAGATATGACCAGATATGCAAAAAGAAAGTTGAAATATTCACGGAAAGAAAATTTTCATTTGCTCCCATACGTTGAATGAGATCGATTCGTAACCCTAAATGGAGCACAAGCGGAATGAGTGTTACGTTATCGTATCTAGATTTTTGTTTGATCTCCAAAATGATCACTATTCCAGAAACCAAAAGTACATGAAGTAGTCAACGCCGCGATATTTCCAAATCTGTTTGGCGTTACCGAAATGGTTACGGGGCGGGCATGCCGATAAAATACAGTCAAAATCCACACTCTAGTGATTTAATGCAGTGTCACGCTAATTATCTTTTCGAGTCTTCCCTAGACTTTTTATTACATTTCTTGATCACCCGTGAAATCATGATTAATTGCCTTCTTTGATCATGAGAGTTTAAAGAAAACCTTATGCTAATAAATGTTGGTAACTGGCAATTGATTACTATTTCATGTGTTGTAAAGAAATGTTACAAACATTGAAGTTTATTGGTTTGAAATTGCATGAAACGACCAGAATACGCTTTTCTAGTGATATTTGTTGGCATGAGCATTTCTCGTCACGACATAGCCAGAAATCATGGGTACTTTTGCTGATGAATATTCATAAACCAAATCGCTTTATGTATGACGTCAGTAAATAAATGTTGAACCATATTTGGAAGACCCTGATCAATATAAACTCTGATGAAAACTCGTATCTATTTTTTTTTTTAAATATTTCAACACAGTTTTGATCACATAAATAACTTGATAATTATTTGTGATCATATCAAAATTAATTGTCATCATATAAGTTCATTAGGAATCCGATGATGTGTGTAAAAGATCGAAAATATATTTAAAGCACTGCCCCCCCTTTCATGATCACATTAAATAAATAAAAATATGTAAATAAAAAATGTATTTGTGCATTTTTTTTTCAATTTCTGCCCCACATAAGTATTAGTGTGTCATTGAAATCGTTTAGTAAATATATTATTAGATTTTTTTAATGTGTTTATTACAAGTATTCAATGTTTTGTTGATATTGTGTAATAAACATTCATCGAATTCAAATGTATCATAATAAAAAGTTTATTCACCCTTCATTGAGCCTCGATTTATATACAGGGACGTAGCTGTGCACGCCATAATTACTTTTGACGAGATACAAAATGGTGCGATCTGGGGCCATTTCAGGGTTTCATATAACATAGAATCAAGCACAATTTTAATGACTTTGATAGACAAGAATATCTTAAAATTGTCAAAAATCTGCCCTTCGTGTCTTAGCAGATTTGTACAAGTCCACTTCAAAATCTCCGTGAATATGCATCAATCCCAGGGAAGATGATAGCCTGTCATTCTTCACAGTCGAACTAACACAAGTTTTCAAACGTCTCAGTACACTAAATGACATCTCAGCAGTAGCTCTTGCTACTGGCATGCTTAACAAAACACATAATATTATATCCATAGAAGGATATAGAACTGGATTTACAGAATCTAGGATGGTAAAAAGCAGGACGTATGAGAAGACGGTTCAGTCGGTACATCGGTACGGGCCCGGAAAGCCACGAAAGGGCCCGTGAATCTCTGAAGGGCCCCCTAGCCTTAGTCATTGGCGTTTTATTTCGATTTTTTTCATTATTTTTTGGAATTTTCAACTCAAATCCACAGCTTTGAGAGAAGCTTCAGCCTGTTCTCAGACCCCCAAAGCAGTATTGTTCCGCCTTGTAAAATTTCTCTTGGAGGCCCTGTTGCAGGTACATCATCATAATTCTTTTTTCACAACCTATAATAAAATGAAAAAAAAAGTATCACATCGTCGGAAAAGTTCCAAAAATGCAATAGAAAAATCGTAGAAATAGGCAAATTCGATATCCCTAACACACGTATACATGACCGCCCACTTTCTTCACTTAGTACATTTACTTCAGTAAAAGGTGACGGGGTTAAACTAGTTGGATTATAACTTGCCATGTCTTCAGAAATACCAATATAGCCACATCTCCTCTGAACTGTCGATCGAGAAAAAACCCATAATATACTAGAAAGGTAGCATGTGCATCGTACTTGATAAATTCGCAATTGATATTTCGAATGTACAATAGCGACTTCCGCCCAACATGAAAACAGGACAGATTGATGTACTTGATAAATCATCCCACCCCCTCTCCCCAACGTATGGAAATAGAAATAGCTTTATGTGATTTAAATACGTACTAACTGCATTACATGTAAACTGCATGATGCTGTTCGATAAAGACCTTTAACTAGAACAGGAACAAATGAATACCTGAATGAAATCGTGTTGTAATTAAAGATCATGTATATGTGATATAAAAGTTTGAACAAATTTCAATGTTTATTATAAAAGAGGTTGAAACAAGTCACATTTTGATATCAATTCGGTTGTATTTCACTTTGACGATTTCAATTACGGAAGACGGACCGCAACCAGGAAAAAATGAACACCTGAATGAAATAGTGTTGTAATTAAAAATCATGTACGTGATGTATAACACTGAAAAATATAATTATTATAAATTTTATATCATATTTTTCTATAACCTGACGATGTGCACGCCATGGCGTGACAACGTACATATGCAGCTATGCCTCTGATATATTTTCTATATTTAAACCGATGTCGACAATGATTCACAGGCATTTGACCGATGGACGTTAATTTCCCCGTGTTTGCCACGGGGGTACGTATTTTCAGGGCTAGTAACGATGTAGGGCCTCTATTTAATTGTGGGTCCTGGGTCCACACGAATACTAGAAAAATACACAAGGTAAAAATTAAAAGTTAAAAACGATCACAAATAATTTTTAAGAGAGAATTGATTTGAAATGAGTGATTTATTTTCATTTTTATTGATATTTACAATAAATAAAAGATTTTTAAGTACATTTGTTTACTGTTTCTAAATTTTACAAAAAATCTTGTAAAATGGGCGTTGACAGAGATGTTGTATAGCGTAGCAGGAACGACAACTCTGGATAGAGAATGGGTAATTGTAATCCGTAGGTATATTAATTCCTTTAAAGTGATAATCAAAGATTGAATAAATTATCGGTTCCTTTTAAGTCTTGTTGAAATTGATTAAAATTAATTACCGGCCCTTTTAAGTTTCATTAAAAATGTAAGTTTACACGCCAGACACATTTATTCAATGATAAGAGTTCACTTAAAAAATAAAATGATTGTTAATTTTTGTGATGAATTCTAATCAAATGTTATATAAAAAGCATCGTGTAGTCTACGTTCATCATTCTTACAGTTCACGATGTTACCTGAACAATCTAGTTTTCGTGTCGTTTCGTTAGTTACATTCTATAATTTATTTTGACACATTGTAAATATTTGTGTATTTATGTTTTATTTGTTGTGTATTGCTTGATGAATGTAGTGCTTTAATAGATCTAGTGCTGAGATCGTTTTGATCAAATATTTCTTTGTTTCTGATGTGGATTATTCATGTACTATGTATATAATGTTGTAATAAAATATAAATTGTCAGATTTTATAATTTTATTATCAACTGTCAACAGTAACGTCTTTGTCAAGGAAATACCACAAATCACATACATACACAAAACAAACAACCGTCCTGTCAAACAATGTGTTACAAAAATTAATGTCATGACGTCACACTCGACCTCGGATGACTCGAACCTCAGATAACTCGAACAATTTCTGGCAGTCCCTTCAACTTCGACTGTATAAGATATGATCTGACCTTAACCTCATTTATAGATACACTTTTCACATTGTGTTATCATGACTACTGTAGTTGATAGATTATTTTATTTTGCTTGTTACAATTCAGAATTATTGCATTTTAATATGAAAACAAGACCTTTTTTATTTGCAAGTATCTTTGATTATAATTGAATCCATATCTTTTTTTATGAATGTGTATATTTATATTATTGTAAATAATTGGTGATTAATTGTTGACTTATTGTGGTAAAAGTTATATTTTCACTTGCTTTAAACTGGTGTAAAGTGTTAAGAAATGGACCGGTATCAACTGTAGCAGTTAGGCAGGATAAATAATCTGTAAATCTAGATTTGGATTAATTTTTTTAATTCTGTAAAAAAAAATGAAAACTGAAGAGAAGGATTACCCACATATTTTGAGCTTAGATGTCGCATATTGTCTAAAGAGTCCACGTTCAATATGATCAGATGTAAGAAGGCATGCACATTAACGCTTTTGATGAAGCTGCAACTTACAGTCTACTGATCAATACCGTAAAGTTTTCTTACAGGCTTAAATCAACATACAATCTCATTTCGATACTTTTTAAACCTTGTTACACAGGTTTTTTAATGTAAATTCTTAAAATGAATATTTGTTGAGCAGAGGAAATAAGATATTCTAAAATTATGTCCCAATTTGTTCTTAATATGAATATTTGGTCAGCAGTGGAAATTATAAAATATACTAAAATTGTGCCATATATTGTCATTTGATTTGTTTCTCAATTACCCGGAGTAATGTAAATGGTGGGTCAACTTGTTGTTGTCTGTCAATACATTGTATGATTTGAATAAATCGTTAAATGTTGGTGTCTTGTATTTTCAGTTCTTTTCTTAAATATATCTGTATTTCCTCAAGTGATATGGTTATAAATGTAGACACGAGACAATATTGCTCTCTATTTGAGTGGTCCACTCTTTTTGTAAACAAGAAATGATGAACTTTCTATTTATTTGTCATAAATGCTAATTTAATATAATAATGCCCCTTCTACTGGACTATTAGTATATCATCTGCCCAGTGGCCAGTGCATCTGTTCAGATCTTAAACATGTTTAGATAGTAAATGCGTCTTAAAATCCGAACAAAATCAGGTTTTGATGACTTTTTGTAATATACTTTCAATTTGGAAAGGTCACCTTTTTGGTTATCTTTGGTTGATCTTTTGGTTCAATCAGATGACAGTTGGTTTATATTTTGTTGATAAAAGGTGAACTTTGATTGACCTTTTGTTTCAATCAGATGACATTTGATTTTTATTTTGGTGAAAAAAGGTGAACTTTGATTGATCTTTTGGTTCAATCAGATGACATTTGGTTTATATTTTGGTGAAAAAGTTGAACTTTGATTGATCTTTTGGTTCAATCGGATGACATTTGGTTGATATTTTGGTGAAAAAGGTGAACTTTGATTGATCTTTTGGTTCAATCGGATGACATTTGGTTTATATTTCGGTGAAAAAAAGGTGAACTTTGATTGATATTTTGTTACTAAAAGTTAATTGGGAAGTTCATCTTTTGATTATATTTTAACCATATGAAAGTTGGCATTTCATACACCTTTTGATGTTAACAAAAGTGGGCCATTTCGACCACCTCATAAGAAACAAAAGGTGAACAAAAAGATGATCTTTTAGACCTTTTGATTTTTTTCAAAATGTATCCAAAATACAACAAAAGGTAATGAAAATATGAAATTTTCAATACCTTTTGGTTGCCTCAAAAGGAGATATTTCATGCAGTGTTAACTGTTATAAAAAGAGAGTTGAAGCAGCGATGGCCAATATCAACGCAGTGAACAACTACCTCCCCCCTTATATCAATGAATACAAGTTAAAATCCACCTGTTATGTAAATCTATGGTCAAAACTCTCCATTATTATTAAGGAATGGAGAGTTATTATTCTCTTTGTACTTTAGATACTATACACAGACATTTTTTGCTACAATAATTAATAAAATTAATAAAGTACAATGGGTGGAATTTAAGGTGGAGAATATCCTCGTACCTCTCCATTCCTTATAAAAACAATGGGCCTCGGCTCCATTATTTTTAAGGAATGGAGAGTTACTCGGACATTCTCGTATACAGAAAACGACATATTATGTAGGTAATCCAAATTATCACTGGGACTGGCCCAATAATGCGGCGGTTACCAAGAGCGGATTAAAGGGGGGCGCCAGGTGGCGCCCCCCTAAAATTGGAAAAAATATGATTTTTTTGCGTAAAATCGTGATTTTTCACACGAAATACCCCTCGGTGCGATTTTTTTTAAGTGCGCCCCCCCCCCCTAACTTGAAATCCTGGATCCGCCCTTGGTTACATGGGTTAAAAGATATCTTTATTATAGTAATTTACTACATAACGTAGTTATTATTAAAACTAAGGTTCTCCTCCTTCAAGCACAGGTGACTTTAGCTGATGTTGGTTATTCTTCAAGCACAAGTGTCTTTAGCTGATGTTGGTTATTCTCTTTGGGCATTATGGTTGTCTTGCTCTCTAAGATTTTTGACGTTCCATTCTTTTAATTTTGTGTGTATCTGATGTCGGTCATTACAAAAACGCGTCGTGTGTACTTTATTATATATATCTACGTTTATATATTACGATTTCATTCATCTTAACAGTCGTTAATAAGTGAGAGAAAAGAAATGACACAGTAATATGACAAATTATGTATATGTTAATAGCTGTTTCAAGATCACGCAGTGCGTCATTGAGTTTTAAATTTAAACTTAAAAGGGCTATTATATTCAGCCAAGCAGTAAGTTAACAATAAGAAAGTGTATATACACATGTGTCCACCTGTGAAGTAACTTGATATAAGATTTTTTTTCTTTTTTTGAGATGTCATATATTATGTCGCTTTTTGTTGCTATTTCTGCGTTTGAATGTACCTGATATGTCAGAGGAGTGGCGGGTGTTGTACCTGACATCTTGCAGTTTGTGTAAAAGACTACATGCCTTGCTACCCAACTATCCAATGACAGTAGTGATTCGTTAACACGATCGTCTTCTATTGCAGGTGGTCTCTTAATCAAGCATCAAATCACATCAAATGCAATATATGAAAAACTGAAAATGTTCGGAAAGAGTTCCTAATGGCACCTCATCCAAAATTAGTATAATTACCCGAACATTAACCCTGACCCTAACCCTTTATGATAAAAATCATCAAATTTTAAATATGCTTAATTAAATATACAAATTCCATAGATTTTGAATACATAAGGACTTTTAGACAGGCTTGACTGTTAATGATCTTGTACTTTATATTGAACTTCTCCAATCGAGATCGTTAAATTTTTTTTTTAATATCGAGCCTTTAATGAAGTTTTAAAATCTGAAGGTCTAACGACCTTGAAAGAAAAAAACTAATAATGAACGGAATATAAATAACAATGATTATATCTCTAATTATAATAACATTTGCTTTTTCTAATTGAAATCCAACAGCGGCCTTAGACACTGTCAGCTCACAAAAAAATTGAAAAATTATCAATACTTTATATATGTCTTATAAGAAACATCCTTAGTTTGTATAGGACCTATGTTACTCAACTTCAAACAAGCAATTTTTTTTTTACAAATGAAGCATGCAATGAGAAATATGTGTTCATCTCAGAGTTTCGGTGAGGTCCGTAATGCTCACCTTTTTAGTTTTCTGTGTTGCCTTTTGTTTTGTTTGTTTGTTGTTTGTTGTCTTCGTCCCAATGTTGCCAGTGTCTTTGAATTGTACTTTTTGTGATTATCCCTTCGGTTTTCTCTGACGAATATTAATCTCATCCGGAACTCCTCGCGCCTTTCCCCAAGTGACAAGAGAAACTTGGGGAAAGGGGCTAGGAGTTCCGGATGATATTATTCTAACATTCTAATGTATCCTGTGTCTATTGTAGAATTTGATTGGCGAAAGTTTTACATAGCATTCACAATCTACATGTCGTAACTAAATGTACTACTTTGACTGATACTGATACAATGCTTTCTGGGAAAATAATACATTCGGGGCTAATAATTCACCAACAGATGTATCGGCCCTGTGGTAGAAATAAGAACCGCATCAGTGGCGTAACGGTTAGCGTGCTCGCCTCAAATGCCGTAGATCGTGGGTTCGAGTCCCGGTCGGGTATAACCATATATTGATCTCTTAGACTTTTCTTATGTCCCTTGTTTACATAAATTAAAGTATTCTGGGATAAAATTCCTTTTCTACTTAATACCTTTTATATTATCCAAGGGATAACATTTGTGTACAACTATTACCCATCTGGAATATTATATCAGAGAAATGTTATCCTAAGTATTTAAGAAATAATATCCTTATGGAAAGGATATTATTTTTACACAATGGATAATATTTCTTAAATATTTTATCCCAGGATAAAAATTGTACACAAATGTTATCCCCCGGATACTATCATAGGTAGGATATAATAATTGGCTGTGACATCACCTTATATAACTGACTAATCAAAGATTAGCATTTGTGATATGAAGAAAATGTGAGGAGGTCAAGCCAGTCATTTCAATACTGGTGTGGATGTAAGCAGTTAGACATTGTCGCATTAAAAATAGAATATTGTCATATTACTGTTTGAGGTGGCATCTCATCAATAATTCGTATTTGGCTTTAGAACAACATCTTTTAACTTTTCAACCACATGTTTTATTTCTCAACCGGAAACACACATGCATACATTATATATCAAACAATGACGGAACAGATATGAATAATTTCCGTATGGCAATCGCATAAATACAACAATATTGCTGAGCGTTGCATTCTTATTTACATGACTAATTTTCGAAAACCCACTAAATTACTACAACACAAGCACTATTTACACATGAAAACAGCAAACAGTCACATGGCTTAAGAATAAAAGATATGAAGAAACAAATGACATGGATCTTGTCAGGGCCGTCGTGGTCGTGATAGTATGGTAATTGGATTTATAATTACCTATGCAATCAGTACCTATTAACACTAAAGTTGTGAGATCAATTTCGTTCATGACGAGGTGTACTCGATGCAACATTATGTGATAAAGTTTGCAAGTGACTTGAAGCAGGTCGGTGGTTTTTTTCGGGTACTCCGGTTTCCTTCACCAATAAAACTGACGGCCACGATATAGCTGTAATATTGTTGAAAGTGGCGATAAACACCATATCCCTATCCCTGGATCCAGTTAATTTGATTTTTTAATGACAGTCATATTGTTATTTTGCTTAAGTTGCGCTAAAATACTGAACAAGAGAATAACCAATTCCATTATGCCGATAAAAGGTTTGGAGAATCCACAATTGTTGAGTTATGTCCCCTGGCTCATACGCTATTCTTATTCGCTCGATCGAAGTGATAACGCAGCTTGAGACATATCAGTCTCCATTGTTGTCTCTTTACTCGAATATCCATTCGATACTTTGCGGTCGTCTTCGGTGAAATATATTGCTTGATGTTCGGCACAAATATGGGGCAACTTCAACAACAATTAAATGTGCAAAGACAATAAAGGAGTTCTTTCCACAATACCAAAGTGGTGTATGATAATATATAAAAAGAACGACAAAATGCGAAATATTCACAAAATTATAGAGATCGATTGGCTGTGTCAAAACCTGGGGGGAAAACTGACACAAAGCAACACGAGTTCTCCCCCTTTGTACATTTCACATTTGATGCATTCTTGCCTTTATCGACAGATTATCCGTCCAGTAGTCAGTGTTTCAGCACTGACATTGTGTATTAGATATCAAGTTTAGACTCTTTGGTTTTATTGCTCTTTGTCTTTCCAGGCATTCTGTTTTAAGCGTCACCTGATGAAGGTTATTATATAAGCGCGTTGTGCGCACTAAATATGATACCTGGGTCATTATCAAAATACACGCACTTTTCTGTTATTACGCAATTAAAAGCCAAATATCAACCAAAATGATTGGAGAAAACATGTTTTGCATAAAGGCACACCAGCTTTCTATAATTTTACAATCTAAATATAGATTGGTACAATTGTGAATTTAGACTTGCTACACGAAGACCTGTTTTTTCCTTGGTGTTACGTGTAATTTTCCAGAATTACTTACTTCTGGTCAATTGTACTATTCAGATGTAATGATTTTATATATTTAAATTTAAAAAGAAAATTAGCATAAACAAGCTGTTATAGATTTTCATGTCTGTGGTGTTCTCCTTCCTATTAAGGCTGGTAAGAGTTATCTATCTTGTCATATTTTATGCAAAATTAGTTTGTCCCTTCGCTTATTTCCTGTTTCATGACATGTGCAGACGACAAAAACAAAAGTGATCCATAAACTAATATAAAGCCGAAAAAATACGTGCGATTGGTATAGTATATAAATTTTATGTCTGTTGTGTACTTCTCACTACTTATTTTTGCTAGATTTGAACAAAATATAAAAATATACAACACATTACATTTGGTATTCTTCACAGGATATACATATAATATATAGTCAGGGAGAAATTATTTTCCTTTTTATCTGGAAACTACTTACCTGTTTGTCTGTGGTGTTACTGTCAATGGTGTTGCCATAAAGATTGTGCAATACCACAGACATTTAGCATTACAATTGTAAATAAACACATTATTCCATAAACAGTAATATTCAGAACAAAATATTACACTTTAACCTATTCAGAGAAATTGTTCAAACATCGTCATATACTTATAATATATTGTTTAACAAGCTGATGGGTGTATACCGTTTAGACCTGGTAACACTAGGGACATATCTTCATAACACCATGGACATATCTTCATAACACCATGGACAAAACTGATATTGTTCATGCATTATTCCAATATGTTGAACAATTAAATATTGTACTGAAAACATTGAAGAAAGCAAAAAATATAGGTTGATAGTTGTGTTTTTTTTCTTGAATTAAATGTTTATATTCATGAAGATGTTCCTGGTGTTACTTTTGTCATCTGTGGTATTACCTCTTGCCAATGGTGTTACCTCATGTAAATTGTTTCATAAAAAGGATAAATGACATAATTGAAGTAAATTATATTATAGTAATTTTTTCTTTATATAAAGTGAAACAAACTACAATTATGAAAATTTGCTTGTTTCATAATGCAGGTTAAATGGGACTCCACAATTACATATCCAAATATTGTGACAAAAATTTGTGCTCCAAAGAAAATATCCTAAATTATGCATAATTTCCCTGTATATTATGTATGTAGCCACTTTTTACATAAACATTATTTTTCATTTTCCTAAAAAGAATAATTTTATGTTGGCAACACCACGGACTGAAAGGTATGAGGGGGTGCTACATGTAAAGCAAAACGGGAACGCAAATATTTGATGTCACCAAAATAGGAACAGGAAAAAGTGCGTGTATTTTGATAATGATCCATATACGTTTTTATTACTATGAAATGATACTGATAATGATATACCTTGCTTTGTTTAATACTTGATATAATTCACAGTATATATTATTTTATGTAGATGTCGCTAGTCCTATTTTCATCTCTTAATTCAAAACAATTATTGGCGATATCATAGAAAGTCGTTTAACAAGTGAATGCTCGAAATTGTATTTTTTTTCTTCTTTTAAGCTAGGTCATGACGCGAACAAATTACACTCGATCAGTAAGACAAATATTCGATCGCTGAAGCAATGTGGTATATTCAAAAATGTGTAGTCTATATCGATAGTTACTACGAAATGAAAATATCAGTAAGACAAATATTCGATCACTGAAGAAATGCGATGTATTCAAAAATGTGTAGTCTATATCGACAGTTACTACGAAATGAAAAAAAGAGAGTAAATTATAAGTAAATATGTATGTGACGCCATTCAGTGCATGTTTTGTAATCTTGCCTATATCAGCATTTACTACGAAATGACTATTGTAAGTAAATATACATTGCTTTGTTTAATACATGAAGTAATTCACAATATACATGATAGATTGTAGAATTCATCTCTCTAAGGTAGAGCCAGTTATTAGCGCTGAAAAGTCGCTTAGTAAGTGACTGTGCGAAATGGGAAATTTTTTCAGCTATATCATGACGCGAACAAATTACGCTCGAACAGTAAAGCAAACATTTGATCACTGAAGCAATCATATATAAACAGACATGTGTGGTCATTGTGATTTAAAGCCATTCAGTGCAGGTTTTGTATTGTATTTGGTTCTTCTTTGTGACCGCTGGGCTCGGGTGGCTCAATGAGTTTGGTAGTTGGATTACCTAACAACTCCGACAAGCCTATCACCAATGCGACGTGGGTTCGCGCCCGGCTGTGTAAATTACAAAAAAAGGTGCACTCTATTCGCAGCCGCAAGTGATAAAGTTTACCAGTTGCCTGTCCATGGTCGGTGGTTCTCTCCGGGTACTCCGGCTTCTTCCACCACTAAAACTGGTCGCCATGATATAGCTGAAATATTGTTGAAAGTAGCGTTAAGCACCAAAAATCAAAATCAAATCTTTTTGAATCATTTCCAAACATTTCCAACATTATGTTTTATTGTTTCAGCCCAGTGCAGCCTTGGTAAATGGGGAGGAAGTTGTGAATACAACTGTTCAGAAAGCTGCTATGAAGGAAGTGAAAGTACATCTAATGGTGGCAATTGTGGATGTGATCATATTACGGGTCATTGTTTTGGATGTTCCAAGGATTTCTATGGTGATTTCTGTACGACAGAATGTGGCGCTAATTGTTCGCTAAGCGATCCGTGTCTACAATCTGGAATAGCCTCTGGGTGCCACCAACAATACGGTACTTGTAATAGTTGTCCTAAGACTAGTTGGGGAGACTATTGTGAAAGAACATGTTCTGATAAATGTATTACTTCCGAATGTGGAAGATCATTCGGAAGCTGTACGTCTGGATACATTAAGGGATTCTATGGAGCAAATTGTAACCAAGTTTGTCCTTCACCTTGTCTATATGGCTGTGATCAAGAAACAGCAGCATGTTTCCCATCATTTTGCGTTAATTGTAAAGGTGGATTGCCGAATTGCGACACAAATTCTAAAAAATGTAAAGCAGGGTGTATAGATGGATTTTTCGGTGATAGTTGTGATAAATCGTGTGAAGAAATTACTAACACCACTTTATGCACAAAATGTGAGACTTTCAAAATTGAAGGTTTAACAGTGTGTACCGAATGTCAGTCAGGTTACTATAGTGATGGAATTGCAAAGCAATGCAAACTTTGTAGTACCAGCTGTGAGGTTATCAGTACAACCGTTGCTAGGTGTTTTTCCAGACACCGGAAATTGCCGATTTGGATGTACACCTGGGTGGAGTGGCAATATATGTGATACATTCAATTGCGCTGTTGGAAATTGTGACGTTTGCGTGGTGAATCAACCAACGGTGTGTGCTACTTGTCAAACCGGTTGGTATTTGGATGGTGGACAATGCACTCAGTGCAGTGACAATTGTGCCAACACCAATCAATGCGACAAAGTGTCTGGTGCTTGTAGCAATGGATGTAAAACGGGTTGGTATGGTATTAAATGCTTAGCTAGTTGTACCACAAACTGTATACAAGGTGAGTGTGATGATAGTGGAATATGTACACAAGGCTGTAATGGGAAGAGTTACGGTAAAAAATGTGACTCTCTATGTTCTAATTGCCAAACAACATGTACTCGCAATAGCGGTGTGTGTGATTCTACATGTGTCAATGGATATTACGGTAGTGACTGCTCACTATTGTGTCCTTCTAACTGCTTAAATAATCAATGTAACCAAGGCGATGGGAAATGTTCGACTGGTTGTAGATCTGGATATTACGGAAACACATGTACAATGCAGTGTGGATCGAATTGTGACGCTAATGTGTGTGACTTTGCCACAGGGGCATGTAGTGGCACATGCGCTAGTGGTAAATATGGTGATTATTGCGACTTAGAATGCCCGATACAGTGTTCTCCTAAAATATGCAGGAAAAATGGCGGAGCTTGTTCATCTCTGTGTGAAAAGGGATATTACGGAAGTCATTGTAACATACCTTGTCCCTCATCCTGTTCAACAAATGAATGCAGCAAAAGTGATGGTACGTGTACCGGACATTGTCCAAGCGGTAAATATGGTACCAGATGTGAATTAACATGCAGTAGCAATTGCAACGGAACTTCCTGTGGACAAACTTCCGGTACTTGTAATGATGGATGTATAGCTGGTTACTATGGAAACACTTGTCACGAACCGTGTACCAGATGTGGCAGTTTAGGTTGCCAGCAATCGACTGGTAAATGTATAGGTAAGTGTCTTAATGGTTTCTATGGCAACAAATGTGATCAAACTTGTAGTATTGGTTGCAATAGTAGTTCATGTGGAAAAAATACGGGGGTATGCAGTTCCTGTAAAGACGGATTTTATGGTAAAACATGTACCAGCGTCTGTAGCAACAATTGTAAATTTACAAGATGTGTACAGACAACAGGACTTTGTTCCGACGGTTGTGTGGCTGGGCAGTATGGTCCAGCATGTGATGTTAATTGTGCTGACTGTACTGTCTGTGATCAGAACACTGGAGTATGTCAGGGATGTGTAGCCAGTAAATATGGAATAAACTGTGAAAATGATTGTAATCAGAATTGCAGATTATCTGCATCAGGCAAGCGTTTGTGTGACGGTGTTGATGGATACTGTCTAAATGGTTGCAATAATGGATGGTACGGATCAACCTGTAGCATTCCTTGCAATAATGACATTCATTGTATTGGGAATGTCTGTTCGACATAGTGGTCAGTGTACAGGTAACTGTGTAAGTGGTTGGTATGGTAACAGATGTAATATGAAATGCAGTTACAACTGTAATGGGAACATATGTGATCGATTATCTGGAACCTGCACTCAAAACTGCACATCCGGATTCTATGGCACGACTTGCACTATCCCTTGTCACAGCACTTGCACAGATTGAGATGTACAATCAGGTGTTTGTACAAAATGTAAAGCTGGTTACCATGGCAATAACTGTATTGAACAATGCAGTGCTAACTGCTTCCTGTCAGCTTCGACTTCCTCTAGTGACGTATGTTACAAGGATAATGGCGTTTGTAATGGCGGATGTAAAGATGGTTGGTATGGACAAGCATGTGGGAATCAATGTTCTTCTAATTGTTTAGGTAATAAATGTGCTTTGGATACTGGTAAATGTGATATGGGTTGTCAGTATGACAGATATGGAGAATACTGTGAAAATTCTTGTACTAACTGTGCAGGAACCTCATCTGGAAACTGTAACATAAATTCTGGTCGTTGTTTATATGGCTGTGAAGATGGATATTTTGGGAATTCATGCACACAGGCTTGCTATCTCGGATGTAAAAATAAAAAATGTTTCCATTTGATGAATAACTGTTCTTTGGGATGCCAAGATGGCCTTTACGGGTCATCATGTACTGAATCTTGCAACACGCATTGCCTTGATAATGTTTGCTTTCAGAGTACAGGACGCTGTAGCACAGGGTGTGATCCAGGTTGGTTCGAAGAGACGTGTAAGTACGCTTGCCCAGATAAATGTGGTGGTAGTGTTTGTGACCGTGTAGCTGGAACTTGTGTTGACGTTTGCACCGAAAGTGAATGTGAAGGTTTGTAATTAACACTACATAACGATATAGCGTAGTATTTACCTGAGTTACCTGGAACTTTTCAGGCGTTATGGATGCTATTTTTTTGCAAATGAATACAAATGTGTCTCCTAATAAATAAAATAAAGTGCAGTCAAACCTACCCATGTGGTCACCTCTATTAAGCAGTCACCTGTATTAAAAGGTCACATGTTTGTTGTCCCGTCATCGAAAATTTCATATGAATTGAACCTCTTTTAACAGGTCACCTGGTTTATAAGACCACTCTTTCTTTGTCATAAAATGGTGAAGTAGGAAACTAAAAAAAAAAAAAATAATACATTCCGTGACGTTTTAAGAAATTGTATATTTCATACATATATGTTTTATATTTATAAAATCAAATAATAATTTCTAATGTTATTTTAACATAAATGAGATATTGTAATGTACTATGTAAGGTTTTCTTCTTTATGTCGTTTTTACGATGTTTTCCCTTCATTGCTATTAACATCATTTTATAGGTTACTTTTATTTATTCATTAAACAACATATTCTTATATGAACATAATTCATGCTATTAATGATCGCTTATCCAATATCGAAGTCTCTATACAGTCAAATTCCCAGTTGATAATTTGTTGTTCTTCATATTTTTAAAGGGGCCCGGGTGGCTCAATGAGTTAGGTTGTTGGATTACCTAACAACTCATTCAAGCCTATCACCAATGTGGTGTGGGTTCGCGCCTGGCTTTGTAAATTACAAAAAGGTGCACTCGACTCAGCCGCAAGTGATAAAGTTTACCAGTTGCTTGCCCATGGTCGGTGGTTCTCACCGAATACTCCGGCTTCTTCCACCACTAAACTGGTCGCCATGACATAGCTGAAATATTGCTGAAAGTGGCGTTAAGCACAAAAAAATCAATTAATAATTTGTTGTTGTTCTTCATATTTTTAAAATTAAAATGCTTCGAAGGTTGATAGGGTGAATTAGTCCCGATGTACTTTTCATAGCCAACTAAATTGTCGAAAACAAAACGGAAATATTTTGTGGATAAGATTTTCCAGTGTTTATATTAGAATATTTGTGAGATATAATTTT